>ML242872.1:0-50803 GCA_005239495.1 Nicotiana undulata
TGATTTCCAAAAACTTCCGAAACACGCATTTGATCAAAAACCCAACCAAACCATCTCCGAATGGCCTGAAATTTTGCAGGAAAGTCCAAAAGGACCTAATGAAGCTACAACAACTCTCGGAATCCCATTCCGATCCTCGGATAAAAATCTCGCCTATCAACCGGAATTCGTCAAAATACTAACTTCGCCAATTCAAGCCTAATTCTACACCGGGCACCCTAAAAATATTCTGAACACACTCCTAAGTCCCAAATCACCTAANAATCCACTCTATTTTCACTCCGAACTCGGACCAACCAACCCCAATACTTCATGAACAATCTAACCGAGCTACTATAAGACAGAAGTAAGGTAATAGATGCGTATACTGCGTAACGACGGACCGGGTTGTTACATTCATGTAAGCTTATAAGTTTTCATGTGAAACCCCGGTTGATGGATTTTGTTTCTGTCACATGAAATAGTTTAAGCGGGATTACAAAGTATTTAATTAGTTAATTAAATTAAATTTTAGTGATTTAATTTAATTAACTGGTATTCAGAATCTTAACATGGGGAGTTAAAATAAGTGTTAGTGAATTTTCAAAACTCATATTGAGGAGTTCAATTACTGTTTTTAGTGGAATAAAATACAACTAGTTATATTAAGCATTAATTCATGATAAATTCTGAATTACTACTATGCCTAGTAAAAACCTGGTGTAACGACTCGGCCGGTCGTTGCGTGAGGTTTTCCCTGTTTCCTATGTTTTAGCGTCTTCATGTGTTATTTAACCTAATTATGAGGTGTTAGGTCGATTGTTTCGGGTTCAGAGTGACCGTGGTGAGAATTGAGACGCTTAGTCTCTTAAATGAGCTTAATAGTTGGAAAAGTCAACCGAGAGTTGACTTATAGGTAAACAGCCTCATAATGTGGATTTTATAGCACGTATAGTTTCGTTAGGTGAATTGGGACTTAGGAGTATGTTCGTAATGTGAATGTGAGATCCGAAGTAGAATTTGGCTTGAATTGGCGAAATTGAGTTTTTGGAGATTTCCGGTCGGCAGTGGAAAATTATCTATAGGGGTCAGAATAGAATTCCGGAACTTGGAACAATTTTGTAGGATCATTTTGGATGTGTGTGCAAATTTTGAGGTCAATCGGACGTGTTTTGGGTGGTTTCAGCATCTTTGGCGAAATTTAGAAATCCCAAAGTTCATAGGCTTGAATCCGATGTTATTTTTGTGTTTTGGCATTGTTTTGGGTGTTTCGAAGGCTCGAATAAGTTTGAATAAGGTTATGGTATGTGTTGGTATGTTTGGTTGGGTCCTCGAGGGCTTCGGGTGTGTTTCGGGTGGTTGACGGATTAAATTTCGGACTTGGGAGTTGGCAAATTTTGCTGGTTTTTGGTTGCAGAGATTTTTCCCTTCGCGTTTGTGTGGGTAGTGTCGCGTTCGCGAAGGGTTATGGGGGCTGGGGGATTTTTTCTCTATGCGTTCACAAAAATGTGCTGGGTTCGCGTAGGTTTGGACAGTGGAAGGTATGCGAACGCGGGGAGTAGAACGCGTTCGCGAAGAGGGGAAGATAGATCAGTTGGGCCCCCAGGTGGTTAACCTATGCGTTCGCGTCAGGGGTCCGCGTTCGCGGAGGAGAGGCTTGGTAACCCTTCGCGTTCGCATGGTGTTGGACGCGTTCGCGAAGGTCATTGTGGATCCAGGTCGCGTTTGGCCTACGCAAACGCGAGGATAAGGCCGCGTTCGCATACAAGGACCTGGGCAGAGTATTTAAGCAGTGGCCTTCGCGATTTTCAGCTCATTTTTCACTGTTGTCAAGTGATTTTGGAGCTTTTTTAAGGGATTGAAGAGGGAATCGAAGGGAAACACTTGGATGTAATATTTTTGACTTCAATACTCGATTCTATGTTGATACTAAGTAATTAAGCCTGAAATTAGTGGGATTTAAACCCAAAATTGGGGAAGTTAGGGCATGGGAAAATTGAAGACTAATTGAGGAATTGAAGGGGAAATTGTTGTCCGATGTTGATGTTCTTGTTGTGTATAGACTCGTGGGAGAATAATAATTCCGGTTTTGTGATTTTTATCGAATTAAGAGACGTGGGACATGGGGTCGGGTTTGGCCAATTTCGGGATTTTTTGTTGAATTTGATAATTTTTGAGTGGGCTTCGTCCCTTAGCATATATTAATGACATAGATCTTATATTTGGTATATTTGGAGCAATCGGAGGCCGACTCTAGAGGCAAAGGCACTGTGGTCTAGGATTTTAGCCGGTTTTGAGGTAAGTAACATTTCCAAACTATGTTCTGAAGGTTCGAAACCCCGGACTATATGATATATGACTATAAATAAGGTGACGCACATGCCAAGTGACGGGCGTGCGAGCGTGCACCGAGTGATTTTTGGCCTGGTTCACCCCTATGGCACCGTTAGTGATTATTCCCTGATGATATCTATGCTTCTATCAATGTGATTAATGCGAGCATGTTAGAAATCATGATAATATATATATATATATTAAGGCTTCACGCCGAAAATGTTGAGACCCGAGTGGTCGTATATTGCTGTCTCCTTATGTGATTATTTCATTTCATACACTCAATCATGTCATAGAATATCATTTTATGCCTCAGTCTCGGTAATTGTTAATTGTACATATTAATCATTGTTTCGGGCTAGTTCATGCATCTGTGAGCCCATGTGAGCGAGACTGGAGAGTAATGACTGAGTGAGGCCGAGAGCCTGTTATTGAGACAATTATGAGGTCGGACTGCACACCGCAACGATACTTTAATCATGCCTTCGTTGGTTTGTTATAGTGCTTGGGCCAATAGGGCCCCTTCGAAGTATTTACACCCCAGTGAGCGCATTGATATTGATGGATGGATCTTTCCTGGACATGGATCTTGTCCGAAGTCGATGATATGTGAGGGATTGATCATCCCTGGACATGGATCTTGTCCGAGTGTGTATTCCGGAGATGGATCTTCTCTGTGGGGCTGGACTGGCCTTTTTCCTTAGTACTGAGTGACTACTGTCACCGGTGTTTATGCATATTTCGGGATGGATCTTCCCTGGGCCTGAGAGCCATATATGGTACTGAGTGGACTTCTGTGGGAGAGTTGTGAGCACTATGTGTATTTTCACACTGTGATATATTGGCATGTAAGCATATTAAGATATACATGGCATATTCTGTTGTTATTTTCTGATAAACTGTGAACATGTCTAATTTTTTACGCTAATGATTTTAATTGTGAGGTTTAGTCCGTCACTACCTCTTAGCCCATAGTTTGGGTTCGTTACTTCTGAGTTGGTGTACTCACGTTACCCCATGCACCTCGTGTGCCAATCAAGGTATAGCATGTCCTGGTAGTAGTTTTTGAGCTGATGTCAGAGTTCCTCTGGAGACTTCAAGGTAGCAGCTGGCGATCGCAGCCTCGATTAACTCCTTCTCTATCTACCTGTCATTTTATTTCTTTCGGACAACCTTATGTCAACTATGTATTTGATATTTTGATATAGTAGCTCATGACTCGGTGACACTAGATCTGGGATCGGGTTTTGTTTTCTTTATGTTATTAATTATGTTCAAATCTTAGATGCTCTGTAAAGACGAGACTCTTGCTGTAAATGTGGTGATCTTCCTGAAAATAACTTTTAACAAATGAAATGTGTGGCTTGCCTGATTTCATGATAGGCGCCATCACGACCGGGTGTTTTAGGATCGTAACAAGTTGGTATCAGTGCCCTAGGTTAAATAGGACTACTAGGCATGAGCAGGTTTAGTAGAGTCTTGAGGATCAGTACGAAGACGTCTATACTTATCTTCGAAAGGTTACAGAACCCTTAGGAAAAATCTCACATTCTTGAATTCTTGTCGTGCGACATTAATTCGACCTAAAATGTATTTCCTTGAATTCCTTCCATGTATTCGTATGCGCACGTGAGCGTTCGGTATCAGTTGTGCATCGACGGATTGTGACTTCCCCGGGTGAGGTGCAAGATGTGATTTGAGCATTTTTATAATGGGCCAATCTGGAGGACTTGAGGCCAGATTTTGTCTGCTGTTTGAGTGCCGAGATTTTGTTTATATGAGCGCATGTTTGGGGATTTATATGTCTGTTTGTGTCTTTACTGATGGGATTTTTGTGACTAGATGACTGCGTGGTGAGTGTGATTTGTTGGTTAGATGTGTTCAGGTTGTTTCATTATGATAAAAGGAATTGGCGGGAGTTGTAGCAAGACTCATTGAGTATTTGACTGATGTATTGAGTTAGAATATGGCCTCGAGTTATGAGTGTATTAAAGGTCCTCTCATGTAGTTTAGTTGTGGATGGGAGTGGAATATTCTTGTTGTGTCGTGAGCTCCTGGTGATATCTTTTGGGCCAACCAATGCCCGACAATGTTCATGTATTTGACTAACAGTGTATTCTAGTTGTATTTATACTCCTTCATTATTGTATTCATTGATGACATCCTGGTGTATTCTCGTAGCCAGGAGGCGCATGCTCGGCATTTGAGAGTCGTATTGCAGAGGTTGAGGGAGGAGAAGCTTTATGCAAGTTCTCTAAGTGTGAAGTTTGGCTTAGTTCAGTAGCATTCTTGGGACACGTGTTGTCCACCGAGAGTATCCAGGTGGTCAGACGAGTGTGGGTAGAGCTTCTAGAAGCTCAAGGATTTCTTCGACCACAGCTCCGGTGTTAGTTCTGCCATCAACTTCAGGTTCCTATACTGCGTATTGTGATGCCTCGAGGGTAGGCGTTGGTTGTGTTTAGATGCAGAAGGATAACGTGATTGCGTGATAGCTATGATTTTGGAAGGGTATAAAGATGATATCCGTTTGAGGCTAAGTAGGCGAGGTTATCTCTCGTGGAGTGTCCTGAGGTTGTGTGATCCTTAGGTGGTTTTATAGCAAGTACTCTCTTATCAGTAACTGGTATATGTTGCAATTCGAGTTGGGTCACTTGTGAAAGTTGGCATTGGTTGTTTCAATGGTGAAAGCAAGATTTGCAGTTGATTCGAGACATCAGACGATTTGTGTTATATGAGTTATTATTCGTTTTGACCTATGGCTTTGAGCCAAGTGGGGGAGCCCGCTAATATAAGTTGATTGCACGATTATGCGTTTTGTTGGTTTCGGTTCGAGGTATATTGGTGAATCAGATATGATCTGCAGAGGTGGAGTCTGGGAATGACTCAAGTAATGGAAATTCTTCGATACAGGTTGTAATGTACTCTATGGGTAGATGTGTTTATTGAATGGCTGAGTTGTGATTGTAAAAGGTGTGGTGTATGCAGTATATGAATTTCCTTGTCGTTTCAAGTGTGTAGATTTCTTCCTAGTATTGTTGTGTGCAAATGGGGCTAGGTCGTTCTGTTTGCTTGATCAGGGTAATTGAGATTTGAGTAGAGTGGATGACTCTCGAGAATGGTTCCGATGGATTCAAGGTTAGATGTAACAATTGGGAATCTTCAGGATGCGTATTTGGCTAGAAACTGAGGTCTACATTGGAGGGTGTTGATACTCGTGACATTTCCACATTATCATGGATTCTACATATCAGTATCAAGAAAGTGAAGGTAATGGCTTTAGATTCGCAGGAAGTCTCTGCAGGGTAAGTATTTTGAATGAGGGACTTTTGGGGATATCTGAGAGAGTACTCAGCGGCTTACGAGCCTTATGCGGTATGGTCTTATGCTTTGGTCTCGTGTGGTGAGACTAGGTTAAGATTTGCGGTATTATGGCAAGAAGAAGTATCAATTAGAAGGTCAGTCAGAGGGAACTTGGATAAATAGGATAGCTTGGTAGTTGGTCGGATCGGCATGATAAGGGATATTATTATTTCCTTGAGTATGAGGTAATGAGTTTTTACAGGTGTTTCTTAGCAATGTTTTTGGGTTTTGGTGACCTGCGTAGCTTGGTTGAGTTAGAAGGATTCAATCCTGAAGGTTGGTATTGTACAAATGGAATTCGGATAGTTCTGGATGGTTTATACTACGGTTAGAGGTATGTATTTTCTATTAGCGTGAGGATCATGTGATGTATAGTGATTTTGCTTCTAGATGGGATCAAATGTAAAGTTCTTGGCTAGTTGGGTGTGTAGTTATTTGTGGATCGAAAGAGGCCATGAAGTTCTCATATTTATCATAGAATGGCGTGGCGTATGTGGTATGTTTTGTAGAGTTGAGATTTGCATACGTGAGATCTCGGTTTAGTTCTGGAAGGAAGGTCAAATTTCTCAGGCAGCATGGGCAGTTTCAGATGACTATGTAGATGATATCACACATTGGGTGGCTTGACGAGGGTATACATTTCTGAAAAGTCAATGTGCAGAGTTAAGGGTGCTTCACCGGTGTTGCGACGCTCTCTTGTTGGATGAACTGCTGATATTCAAGGTTGCTGGGTGGCACAAAGGAATTATGGGGGTATCCCTCGTGGAATGATTGAGTATTAGAGATATGTTATATATTCGAGTGGTGGATTTGGGATCAGATATGGTAATTGGTGCGCTTCATGGACTTCGAGGCTGGGAGTTTTCATAAACAGATTATTTTGGTGGTATTGGACTGTGAGGATGCAAGCAAAGCTAGTCAGATGTAAGTATATGCCATGATTCAGTCATTGTGAACTTTCAGAGAGTTATCAATCTGTTGTGGGTGACCATAGTTGATTATGATTATTGGTAGGCTAGTATGGGTGTGTGTTCTGCATCGGGTCGGAATTGTTGACTCCGAATTGCTATTGTCGAGGGGTGTACCATTCGATTGTTGTTGAGTTTATTCATATTTTGGAGTGATTTATGAGTTACCATTCGGCGTTGCGAGGAGTGGTGATCGTTTGTTATATGCACATATGGTGCATATTTGGTCTTTATAGCGGGATTTAAGTAAAGTAAGTAATGGGGCATTACGGGATTGAGACGTATTGGTTATGTTCCTTCTGATTCGTGTGGCATGGTATCGTCTGATTCCCCCGTGGTTATGTCAATGCACTTTGAGTACTTGATGTCGAATTTCGCATGGTTATTGATTTTGAGCAAGGTGGCTTGGAGTATGGCATGTGGACCAGCGTTTGGATGGGATCACGCTTTGTAGCGTTGTTAAGTAGTAGTATGATCCTTGGTGTCGGATTGGCGTGTTTTGATTTTACGATGTATACTAGGCTCTTAGCATGGGTTGTGATGGTACTTGTTGAGCTGGAAGGGATAGTCCTCTCGTGTGAATCTTTTATATAATTTGATTACATTGGGATGTTGCTATTGAGTGCATGAGTTGCACATGTTATGGCTTTGAATTATATTGATGTGTCATGTCATTAGAGTGGTCGTGTTGGATGAGAAGAGGTCATTGGACTTAGAATGAATACTGTCAGAATTGATTATAGCATAGTTGGAAGGAGAATATCGGGAGTCGGCTTAGAAATTCTCTATAATTCCTGTCTGGGAAGGGGTAGCTTCATGTCTGACTGATCGGACGAATGATTGCTAGTTTCTACGTGTTTCCTTCATCATTGACAATATATGGAAGTGTTAGAGTGAGGCATTGCTTGATAAGAGGACATGTACCGGTATCGGGTTGTTTGGAGCAACTATTGTGATTATGAGTTATCGCTATGGGTGTTCGAGTCATGCGGTATATTATGTGATTACATTTTGGGTTACGGATATGGATTGATACAACATGTTCAGACTTGTTCAGTTTACAGTTGTTGAATTTTGATCTTGTAAATTATCTCAGAAGTGGAAATTTGGTTCTAAGGTCTATGGGTCAGGATTGCATTTCAAAATTTCACCGGTGTTGTGCTATTTGACCTATATGGGTTAGGGTGGCGTGGAATCGCCCCTGAGTATGTGCATAGTAGGTTACACGGCAATTTTGGTGGTGTTTGGAATAACTCTAGGCATGTTCGAGGACGAACCTATGTTTAAGTGGGGGAGAATGTAACGACCCGGCCGGTCGTTTGGTTAGATTTGCCCCGTTTCAGCTTCGTCATGTGTTATTTAACCTAATTATGAGGTGTTAGGTCGGGTTTTTCGAGTTCGGAGTGGCCGTGGTGAGAATTGAGACATTTAGTCTCTTAAATGAGCTTAATAGTTGAAAACGTCAACCGAGAATTGATTTATAGTTAAACGTCCTCGGAATGTGGATTTTATCGCGCGGATAGAATAGGTGATTTGGGACTTAGGAGTGTGTTTGGAATGTGAATGTGAGCTCCGAAGTAGAATTTGGCTTGAATTGGCAAAATTGAGTTTTTGATGATTTCCGTTCGCCAGTGGAAAATTAGCTATCAGAGTCGGAATGAAATTACGGAAGTTGGAACAAGTTCTTAGGGTCATATTGGATGTGTGTGCAAATTCTTAGGTCAATCAGACGTGTTTTGGGTGGTTTCGACATCTTTGGCGAAATTTAGAAATCTCAAAGTTCATAGGCTTGAATCCGATGTGATTTTGGTGTTTTTGCATTGTTTTGGTTGTTTCGAAGGCTGGACTAGGTTTGAATAAGGTTATGATATGTGTTGGTATGTTTGGTTGGGGCCCCGAGGGCCTCGGGTGTGTTTCGGGTGGTTAACAAATCAAATTTCGAACTTGGGAGTTGGCAGATTTTGCTGGTTTTTGGTTGTAGAGATTTTTCCCTTCGCGTTCGCGTGGGTAGTGTTGCGTTCGCGAAAGTTTATGGGGGATGGGGGCTTTTTTCTCTATGCGTTCGCGAAGATGTGCCGCGTTCGAGTAGGTTTAGCAAGTGGAAGGTACGCGAATGTGGGGAGTAGAACGCGTTCGCGAAGAAGGGAAGATAGATCAGTTGGGCCCCCAGGTGGTTGACCAATGCGTTCGCAGAGGAAAGGCTTGGTAACCCTTCGCGTTCACATGGTAATGGACGCGTTCGCGAAGGTCATTCTGGATCCAGGTCACGTTTTACCTACGCGAACGCGAGGATAAGGTCGCGTTCGCATACAAGGATCTGGGCAGAGTATTTAAGCAATGGCCTTCGTGATTTTCAGCTCATCTTTCACCGTTGTTGAGTGATTTTGGAGCTTTTTGAGAGGGATTGAATAGGGAATCAAAGGGAAACACTTGGAGGTAAGATTTTTGACTTCAATACTTGATTCTATGTTGATTTCTAAGTAATTAAGCCTGAAATTAGTGGGATTTAAACCCAAAATTAGGGAAGTTAGGGCATGGGAAAATTGGAGACTTTAATTGAAGAATTGAAGGGGCAATTGTGGTCCGATTTTGATGTTCTTGGTATGTATAGACTCGTGGGAGGATAATAATTCCGGTTTTTTTATTTTTATCGAATTAAGAGACGTGGGCCATGGGGCCGGGTTTGGCCAATTTCGGGATTTTTGGTTGAATTTGATAATTTTCGAGTGGGCTTTGTCCCTTAGCATATATTAATGATATAAATATGATTTTTTGTAGATTTGGAGAAATCGGAGGCCGACTCTAGAGGCAAAGGCACTGTGGGCTAGGATTTTAGCGGATTTTGAGGTAAGTAACGTTTCCAAACTTGGTTCTGAAGGTTCGAAACCCCGATCTATATGATATATGACTATAATTAAGGTGATTCACATGCCAAGTGACGGGCGTGCGGGCGTGCACCGAGTGATTTTTGGCCTGGTTTACCCCACCGTTTAGTGATTATTCCCTGATGATATCTATGCTTCTATCAATGTGATTAATGCGAGCATGTTAGAAATCATGATAAAATATATATATTAAGGCTTCACGCCGAAAATGCTGAGACCCGAGTGGTCGTATATTGCTGTCTCTTTATGTGATTATTTGATTTCATATACTCAATCATGTCATAACATATCATTTCATGCCTCAGTCTCGGTAATTGTTAATTGTACATATTTATCATTATTTCAGGCTAATTCATGCATCTATGAGCCCATGTGAGCGAGACTGGAGAGTAATGACTGAGTGAGGCTGAGAGCCTATTATTGAGACAGTGATGAGGTCAGACTGCACACCACAACGATACTTTAATCATGCCTTCGTTGGCTTGATATATCGCTTGGGCCAATAGGGCCCCTCCGGAGTCTTTACACCACCTAGTGAGCTCATTGATATTGAGGGATGGATCTTCCCTGGACATGGATCTTGTCCGAAGTCGATGATATGTGAGGGATGGATCTTCCCTAGACATGGATCTTGTCCGAAGTCGATGATATGTGAGGGATGGATCGTCCCTGGACATGGATCTTGTCCAAGTGTATATTCCTGAGATGGATCTTCTCTGTGGGGCTGGACTGGCCTTTTCCTCAGTACTGAGTGACTACTGTCACTGGTGTTTATGCATATTCCGGGATGGATCTTCCCTGCGCCTGAGAGCCATATATGGTACTGAGTAGACTTCTGTGGGAGAGGTGTGAGCACTATGTGCGTTTTCACACTGTGATATGTTGGCATGTAAGCATATTGAGATATGTGAACATGTCTAATTTTTGTATGCTGATGATTTTAATTATTGAGGTTTAGTCTATCCCTACCTCTCAGCCCATAGTTTGGGTTCGTTACTTTTGAGTTGGTGTACTCACGTTACCCCACGCACCTAGTGTGCAGATCCAGGTACAATAGGACCCGGTAGTGGTTGTTGAACTGCGGTCAGAGTTCCTCTGGAGACTTCGAGGTAGCAGCTGGCGATCGGAGCCTCGATTACCTCCTCCTCTATCTACCTGTCATTTTATTTCTCTCAGACAACCTTATGTCGACTATGTATTTGATATTTTGATATAGTAGCTCATGACTCGGTGACACTAGATCTGGGATCAGGTTTCTTTTATTTATGTTATTAAAGATTTTCAAATCTTAGATGGTCTATAAAGACGAGACTCTTGCTGTAAATGTGGTGATCTTCTTGAAAATAACTTTAAACAAATGAAATGTGTGGCTTGCCTGATTTCACGATAGGCGTCATCACTACTGAGTGTTTTGGGATCGTGACACCTGGACTGACTTGGATAAAAAATGACTTGGGAGAAAAGTCATCCGGTAGAGTTAGATTATGATTCTACTTGTACAACTAGAATCCTACACGTTTTTTGGAGCAAATTTTTAGCCAAAAGAATTAGTCTACTTAAGGAAGACTAATTTCACCCAATAACTCACTTTTAGAGTTGTATTTTTCTTGCCCACTCAAAGAAATTTCTTCCAAGGTCTTACTAGGACCATAGCAGAAGACTGCAACCCTGGATTCTTGCTGTGTGGAGGATTTGTGCAACGAATTTAAGAGGTTCGTATTTTCTAATCTCATAATTGTATCATTGTCTAGTTTACAATTTGATGTCTGGTTATTTGCTTGCTTCCGCTGCGCGTGTTCTAACGTATATTAACAACTTCTCTTTCTCGCACTCGTTTTTCAACTAAGTATAATGAATATAAGACCATTGTCTTGTCTATATATTTTAAGTATCATTTAATCAATTGTCAAATAATAAGTGTTTTTACTTTAAACTAAACTCTTATTATTAATTATTTGATTTGATATAAATATTTATGTAAAAGAATATTTTCCCGTTTCATTTGTATCTATTATACAAGTCATATAAGCAAGATTAATTTAGCAGATAGATTTCTGGCAATCCATGTTAATTTACCTGCACCAAGAAGTGTCAAAACACTTTACTAGAAACATAAATATGTATTGTCAAATATTTTGTTTTATATTTTGTAATTCATTCTCAATATGTTACGCTAAGCTTACCTTGCAATGACCATTTGGCCCTAAATTTTCTTACTAGAATTGCAAAGGAATTTATTACATGTATTAAATTACTAGAATATTAATTAACAAACCCCTCAATTATTCCCAAGAAAAACAAACAAGAAAACTTCAAGTGCAATATTAGTTTTAAGGCATTAGTTAACCAATACTGTGTTAATAATCTGCGTGTGTTTGTACGATATATCTTAATGCTTACTGTATCTTACTTGGTATTCCCGTAAAGACTAAGATAAATATAAAAATAAAAAGACAAAATATATAAGGACAATTGCTCAAACTAGGTGTAAAATTTCAATCCCAGTAAAAGTTTTATTCTCCTTTATATATCTTCTTCTCCCGACAATTGATCGACAAACATACCCTTAACCAAAGAAACAATACCATTTGCAAATAACAACTTTCTATAATCTTTTTAAGGAAAAGACTCAAAGGTATCGACGATAAGACATGTTATATTTTTTCTCAAGTTCATCCTGAAGCTCAGCTTCCTTTTTCAGATAAGCAGTACGTACATTCATGATCACAAATAACTGATCAACACTGCCTCGTGCCATAATCTCACGCATACGAGAATCAATATCTCTCAAGTTGTGTCTTAATTCATCCAACTCCGTACAAATCGCACGCCTCTTGTCAATGCTATCATCAGACGAGGTTGATGACGAGGCCATTCCTATATATTTTGTGAAGCTAAAAGACATATATTCACAGTTAATCACTAAAAAAACCGAAAAAATGTTTTAGTTATTTTATATACAACATTCTAATTGTAAGAATTAGACTCGGTAGTATAATAAGCAAAAGGAAAACCAACCTCAATGATGTAATATTCAACTATAAAATGCGACAAGAAAAGAATGAAAGCTCTTGAATATTTATAGAGGCTTGTGGTCCTAACTTCATATAAGCTATTAAAGAACTTACCATAGAAAACTTGAAAGTTTAAAATTAGGAAAAATGAATTATTTATCTATTTGTTTATAAAATAGAATGAAATAGAGAGTGAGACCATATGGATAAGAAATATAATTAGTAAGAAGAACCAGATGTGTGTATCATAAGAATATTTCTATTATTTGTTTTAAAACCATTACTTTTACTGAATGAAAAGATTGAACCATTGTATAATCCAATAAAAATTTATATGAAATCTGACTACAACCTAACAGTTCGCTTCCAGAATTTATAATGTCACTGTGAATTCATTCAGTCCATAACATTCCATACAGTAGAACTTGCTTCTCGTGACTTAAAAATATCTTCAGCGTTCGGTTGTAAACAATTTTTTTGTCCCCTAAATCATATCTATTCATTCATTTTGTGCTATTTTGGACTCATTTTGTTTCAGAATTGATCAATAATTTGTCTTGAAAGATAAAATATATATTTTTAACACTAGATTAGGTTATCTCACACTTATTTACATACTAACAAACAAATTACAGCTAGACATGTGATAGTAGGCTATAATTATGTAGTTTAGCTACTACTTGCACTCTAATTTAGCTGCACTTTATGAATATTTGAATGTTAAATGATAACAAATTGCTCTAAACTTTATGCTTTGCAGGAGCAATTCCAGGCTATGAGGACGTTAAAGAGTGTTTTGGAGCTAATATGGATCATTGAAGGCCAATCGGAGGTTAGCGTGCTTAAAAAGAAGAAAGAAAAAATGCTGCAGAAAATCCTCCAGGTGCGCGGCCGCGCACTGGGCCGCGCATGTCGGGCAGAAACTGGCGAAAGTGCGCGGTCGGTGCACGGTTGATGCGCGACCGGTCACGTGCTTCCGAGAAAAATCGTCCAAGGCCAATTCTGTAATTTGAGAGGCGACTAACATTGACCTATATGAAGCCTAGCTAGCTCGCCCGAAAAGAGGGTATCTCTGTTTTTAGAAGAACTTTGGAGGCAAGAATATAAGAGGAGCAAAACGGGAAATTCTCCCACGAGTTTTTCATCTTCTTCTTCTTAATTGAATTGTTGGTTTTGACTTTTATATTGTAATCTTGCTTAGCAGTATGAGTAGCTAAACCCGTCATTTCGGGTTGATGGAACCAATTGTTGGATGAAGTCTTAATTACGTTTTGATATAATTGAGCCGTTTTTACTCTATAATTGTTCAACTATGTGTTTCTTGTGATTAATTGAAAGGGCCCGTGATTAATCGTGTCTAGTTAGCTCGTGTTGCTTGAGAAAGAACACTTGATTAGATTGTTGTTGAACAACGCCACTTTCGAGTATGTTAAGAGATTAATTACTTGAATTTAAAAGTGGGATTAGAGATATCGAATCTTTAGTGTGATATTTATGAGTTGTACAAATTATCAACTAGAGTAGGTAGAGAATGCTTCTAGTAAATTATTGTAATTGATCGAGAGATAAGTAAGGTAAACAAGAACTCATCATCTTTATAGAGTGTTACAGCGAGATTATAGCTAACGTGTTAGGAATTAATCCGACAATTGGGGAAATCAATTACCCTAGATCCTTTTACCCTTGAATTTAACATCATTCTCGCTTATTGATAGTTTTTATTGTTATTTTTCCTTAGTTAAATAATCTCTGTTAATTTTCAAATAAAATATTGAACTGTGAAAATTGTCTGAGCTTATCATTATTGATACTAAAAGTTGTAGCAAATAGGTTAGTTCCCTGTGGGATTCGACTCCGGACTCTTGAATCGGATTATTCTTGCAGTGACCGCTTATTTTATAGGACTAGAGTTTGGCATGATCAACATGAACCGATCTTGACGTACGCACGAATATATTGTTATCAAGTTTAATTACAAATTCCCTTGAGTTTTATGCAATTATTTTCCGTTAATGTGATTTAAGAAATTTAATATATGATTTTAGAAATTAAACGTACCACTCTATTTCTTTGGTGCCAAATATTTATAAGTTATCAAATTTAGTTTTAAAAAATGAACAAAATTTCCAATTTGCTATTAAGTCCATATTCGATATCTTTTGTTTATTGTTTATGATGATCTTAAATTCAAAAGTAAGTCTATTGTGGCATACTAAACAGAACAAACGAAAAAAAATTACCAATTTAGATATTTTGAATTCATTGTTTCACCAATTATACAAAAAAAATTAATCCCCTTCAACTTTTGCTACTTCGTAAAAAACATAATATGAATATGTCTTGTGTAACGATCTGACCAGTCATTTGGAGCATTTGCATTCAGTTCGGTGGTTTGAGGTCGTTAGTAGCTTCATATGGTGCATGTAACGTCAGTTTTGATTTTCAATTTTTTTCAGGATGGATTTGGAAGAGTGATTCTCAATTAGGACGCTTTTGGAGGAGTTGTTCAAGTTTGACTTTCGTGTATTTGACCTCGTATCGGAGTTTTGATAGTTTCGTTAGGTGAAGATGGCGATTTTGGACTTGAGCGTATGCCCGGATTTGCATTTGGATGTTTCTAAAAGGTTTTGGCACTATTTGGAGAAAATTGGCGATTTGAAGATTTGGAAAGTTCATAGGCTTTGCCGGGAGTTGACTTCGATGTTATCAGGTTCAAGTTGTTGTTCTGGGAGTTAAATTAGGTTCGTTATGTCATTTGGAATTTGTGCGCAAAATTTGAGTTCATTCCGAGTTGTTTAGTCGTGTTCGGCGTAAGTTTGGAATTTGAAAACTTAATATAGTACATTAAGCTTGAATTGAGGTGCGATTCATGGTTTTGAAGCTGTTAGGTGTGATTTGAGGCCTCGAGTAGGTCCGAGTTATGTTTTGGGATTGGTCGGGGTTCCAGGGGCCTTGGGTGTGTTTCGGATCGGTTTCAGACCATTTTCCTCATGTTTGGATTGCTGGTTTTTGCTGGTGTCAGGTAAGCATCGCGTTTGCAATGATGGAAACGCGTTCAGGAAGAGTAAGTGAGGATGGGTGGCACTTTCATCGTGTTCACGAAGGTCCTGACGCATCCGCGAAGAATCTGAGTTTGAAGACCTCGCATTCGCGAGTCCTGTGTCGCGTTCGGGTGCTGGATTTGGGAACTAGAGCTTTTTTATCTGTGTTCGCACTAGGGTGTACGCATTCGCGGTCTGTGGGCGAGCTGGTCATCGCGTTCGCGAGTGCTACGTCGCCTTTGCGTAGAAGAGTTTATGGGAAGAGGCAACATTGTACTTCGCGAAGGCGAGGTTTATATCACTATTATTTCCGCATTTATGTTTAACTATGTTCATTATATCATGTCTTTAATGCTTTAAAAATTGATAAGTGATCGGCTTACCTAGTCCTAGAGACTAAGTGCCAATACGATCCTTAAGGTGAGATTTTGGGTCGTGACAAGTTGGTATCAAAACTCTGGGTTCTTAGGTTCTAAGAGTCACGAGCAAGTTTAGTAGAGTCTTGCAGATTGGCACAGAGATGTCTGTACTTATCTTCGGCAGGATACAAAACTATTAGAAAATTCCACTTCTTTCATTACTTACTTGCGGCATTGATTCAACATGAAGCGTATGTCTTATATTATCTTACATCCACCCGTATATGATATTGCACACTTAGTATCACCGATGTACCGATGGCTTATGATGCTATAGAGGTGTTGCGAGGGCTATGAATGCATGATTATTCTCTCGATGTGTGGTCCATACTGAGGATGAACATATATTGGTAGACGTTTCACTTT
This sequence comes from Nicotiana undulata, assembly GCA_005239495.1. Lineage (NCBI taxonomy): Eukaryota > Viridiplantae > Streptophyta > Magnoliopsida > Solanales > Solanaceae > Nicotiana > Nicotiana undulata. Next base: position 16,367 of record ML242872.1, read on the forward strand.
TTCACCAATGGGATGCATCATGTTCTTGTATTTGCTTGGTCAGCACAGAATCGAGAGGATTTAATTGATTGCCTAGTTGTTGTGATCATGGTAAGGTCACGGGGATATTGATTTGAGGCTAGACGATAGGGTTTGGGGTTGTGTGTTTTGTATGAGGCGTTTAATCCGTGGAATGCATATATTTTCATTTTAGGGCTCTTGGGAAAGCTGGCTTGACCGTCACCAAGGTGAGTATGCACTTGGCAGAGTGTTTGGAGTGTTTTATGACTAGAGTCATGTGGGTTTGAAGTTTTCGATTGATTAATAGTGCGAGACCAGGGACAACTATGAAGGAAGGGTGCTATGGGTTACAAACGATGTGTTCTAGGGCTTCGAGCCAAGTGGGGGAGTCCGCCAATAACGATCAGATAGCATGGTCATTTGTTATGTTAGCCCTTGATCTAGGATGTGATTGCGGATCAACTATGATTTGAGAAAAGATTTCATCGAGGGTGATTTAGAGTTAAATAAATGACTTTCGAGGAGGTTTCAATGGGTTTCAAAGAGTTGCAATGGTTCGGTCACAATTTACGCTTGATGTACTTTACATGCATGGGGAGTTCAACACATGTTGCGATTTTGTTCTACGGGATGAGTTAGTGGAAGGTTTCGGGGTGTTGGGATGTTTATCTTACTTGTGATTCAAAGTTGAGAATGGGATGCTTGTGTAGTCATATGATAGCATTATAGAGGCGGTACGCTGTGTGGGGCTGAGGTTGGCAAGTACGAGGTTGTGGTTTCGTTCGACGGGGAGGTAGTGAGTTCTAGACAACATGGACGGTTTCAGATGTTTAGAAGGGTGCTGGCGCTATCCGGTATCACATGGGAAGGGTGCGCATTTCAGAAGATTCATTGTGTTTTGACTAGCTAATGCTTGACTGGTACTATGGTAATTGACGAGCTGGCTACTAATGTTCAAATTTTGGGTGTATGGCACGAAAGGCTCGTGGAAATGTTTCTCATGAGATGATTAGGTACGAGAGATATGTTAGTTATTTGAGGGGTGGAGTTAGGATCGCATATGGAGGTTCTTGTGTTCTTAGAATTTGGAGGTTGGCAGTTCTTAGATGCAGATTGTTCCTTGGTTGCAGACGGTAAGGTATGTCAGGAGTTTAACGCCTGATGGTATCTGTTATGATTAGGTTACTGTGGACGTTTGAAAGGCTATTTGCCTACTTTTGGATGATTGGAATTGATTTAAAGGCCACTTGTAGGCCTAATGAGAATGTGTAATCTATGCCGGGTCAGATTTATTTACTCAGCACGGTTATTGTTGAGGGTTGTATCATCGGTTACCATTGATCTAATTCAGTGCTCAGATATGTTCCATGTGCTACTCTTCTATGCTACAGTGGGTTGTGAGACTGTTGACTATTTACACACATGATGCAGTTCTGTTTGGGCCTTGTGGCAGAATTCGAGCGAGATGGCTCTTGGAGTGTTGGATGGTTGATTGCGCCTTGGTGACGGTCTTTCTTTTTGTGGTAAATTGTGCTATCTGTTTCTTTGTGGTTATTGTCACGACCCGAAATCCCACCTTCAAGCCGTGATGGCGCCTAACGTTGAACCCTCTAGACAAGCCAACGTTTTGAATATTAAAAAGAATAGGATAACTAAGGCAACTGCGATTAACAATATGAAAGTTAACTAATTTCAGAACTATATAACAAGCTTTGCAATAAATCCCGTAAATTTAACCCAGAACTGGTGTCACTAGCTCATGGACTGTCTATGAGATTACTAAATACAAGGGTCTGAAAAATAAATACATATGTCTGTCTTTGAACTATAAAAATAAGACAGAAATGAAGGAGGGGGTAGAAGGTGACGCCAAGGCCCACGGACGTCTGTGGGACTACCTCGATGTCTCCTGAATGGACTGAAGGATACTCCCTCCGTCAATGTCCACCGGGTCCGGCTGCGTAATCTGCACAACATAAAGAAGTGCAGGTGTAGCATCAGTACAACCGACCCCATGTACTGAGTAAGTGTCGAGCCTAACCTCGGCGAAGTAGTGACGAGGCTAGAACCGACAACAATTCATACGTGTGTAATTCTATACTCAAACAGATAATAATAACGAAAATAAACAAGTAAATACAGGTACGGGGAGAACATGTTGGGGATAAAGGGGCAACGAATTACCAAAACATCAGAATAAGATAATAACTGAAATGTAGAAGTAAGACATGAATTAACATCTTGAAACAAGTAAATAAGCAGCAAAAGGCACGGCATGTCCCCTCGTGCATAGCCTCACAATCACTCGATATAGAATGTCCCCTCGTGCATAAATAATAAAGTCACTCGGCACGGAATGTCCCCTCGTGCATAATCTCATAGTCGCTCGGCACGGAATGTCCCCTCGTGCATAAATAATAAAGTCACTCGGCACGGAATGTCCCCTCGTGCATAATCTCATAGTCGCTCGGCACGGAATGTCCCCTCGTGCATAAATAATAAGCACTCGGCACAGAATGTCCCCTCGTGCATAAATAATAATCACTCGGCACGGAATATCCCCTCGTGCATAAATAATAATCACTTGGCACGGAATGTCCCCTCGTGCATAATGTACACAGAAACAACAATTCAATATAAAGGTTTACAATAAGAAGTTCTAAATGTACAGAAATAACCAAAAAAAATTCTATCGTCCCGGCAAGGGACTCAGCTATAACCAATCTCTCTCAGAGGCATAATTTCAACAAATAAAAATCCTCAACTGAACAATTAATCAATAACTTCCCGCGTCATGAAACAACATCAATGTACACTTCTAAATCACCAATTATTCATAGCACAGAGAATATCAAGAACACGGCATATTTCATCACATTTGACTGACGGGCATGCTTGACCACAACATATAGGTACTCGTCACCTCACCTATACGTTGTACATGAATTACACATAGCAAATAAGACTCTATACTTATTCCCTCAAGCAAAGGTTAGGCCAAACACTTACCTCGGATAAAAAAATGCAAGTCAAGCCTCAATCACCGCTTTCCCTCTTGAATCCAACTCCGAAACGGTTTTATCTAGACATATTCGACTCAATAACATCAATAATTACTCAATAAACCAATCTCAAAGCCTAATTATACATTTTCCTTCATTCTTCCAAAAATACCAAAATTTGACCCCGGGCTCGCTTGGTCCAAACACGAGGTTCGGACCAAAACCCAATCACCCATTCCCCCACGAGCCCGAATATACAATTTGTTTAGAAATCTGACCCCAAAATGAGGTTGAATTCCTAAAAATTCTAAAAGTCCTAACTCTACCCCAAAGCCCCAATTTCTACCTTTGAAAACCCTAGGATTCTTGATGATAATTGATGAAAAACGTTAAAACGTTCAAGGAAATGAATAAGTGAACACTTACCTACGATTTAGGAAGAATATCTCTTGAAAAATCGCCCTAAGCCTTCAATTTTTTGTGAAAAAGTTTGAAGAAGAACGTCTGAAATTGTTTTTAAAAGAACTTCACTGCTCGACTCTCGCACTTGCGGTGCTTTGGTCGCACCAGCGATCTCGTAGGTGCGTAAAAAGGATCGCACCTGCGGAAAATGGCCAAGCCCACCAGGGGCCGCACCTGCGGAATCCTACCCTCTCCTACGGAAGATAGTCCGCATATGCGAGAAGGACCGCACCTGCGGAAAAAACGTCGCGCCTGCAGTCTCGCACCTGCGGCCCTAGGCTCGCAGGTGCGCGCACACAAGAACTGGTGCACCAACAGTGTTTCCTTGAGTCCAAACACTCCGAACACCTACCCGAAACACCCCCGAGCCCTTGGGGCTCAAAATAAAATACACACACACAGTCATAAGCATTCTACAGACTTGTTCGAGTAATTATACCACCAAAATAACATTAAAAAACCATGAATTAACCTCCAAAATCTATAGAATTTTCTCAAACTTCATAAACTTCTAAATTTCCATTTTTGATCCGAAACACGTCAAACCAAGTCCGTTTCTTATCAAATTTTACATGCAACTCATAATAACCATATGAAACCTGTTCCGGGCTCCGGAACCATAATACGGGCCCGGTAACGCAGTTTTCACATCAAAATTCATTTTCAAAAGTCTTTATTATTTTCAGAAAACAATTTTTTTTAAAAATTAATTTCTCGGACAAGGGACCTCGAAATTCGATTCCGGGCACACGCCCAAGTCCCATATTTTCCTACGGAACCTTCGGGACTGTCAAATTATGGGTCCGGGTCCGTTTACCAAGAATGTTTGTTGGCCCATGTCACTGAATGAGTTTTGAAGGTTGACAAAAGGTGTCAAGTTGAACCAGGTCCATCATAGCATACACATCTGAATGAAGAAGTTGGAACACGAATAGTACAAGTCTAGGAGATATCAGTGATTTCTGAGTATCAAAGAACTAAGAGAATGTCTCCTAGTATGAAAAGGTTGCAAATTGATAGAGAAGACAAAAGTTGATTTCAGCTAGGACAGAAATAGAGGAAGGAAGTTGAGTTACAATCAGACTTGTTTACCAAGGAAGAGTTGGATCAGAATTTAATCATGGACTCAACAAATGTACTCTATAAATAATCAATGTATTAATGCTGAAAGAGGAGACGCACTAGTGCTAAACTGAATCAAGTTCTGAAGCAAAAGTTCAGAGATTTTGCAAGCAGAATTGTTGTGCGATACAAAGGCTACAGTTCAACTAGAAGAAACAGTTCCATTGTTTATGTATTGAGTCTAGTTGNGCTTTTGAGCCAGGTGTTTTCCACGTAACAATCCCTGTGTCTTTACCATTACTGCTTAATTATTCCGCAAACAGTAGTAAGTAGTATACTAAGAAGAACCAGGTTCTTCTTATTAGACAACACTCAAAAATTGGGTACTGCACAATTAACTTGTAATATTGTGTAGTATTGAAGTGTAAAACATCAATTGACATCAGAGCGGGTTATCCTTGAAGAGGTTAACACCTAGGAAAATATCAAAATGAGTGCACCACCTAGGAACTGGGAAGGTCAATCAACTGCAAGGCCACCACTCTTCAACGGTCAGTACTATTCTTGGTGGAAGAATAGAATGAAGGATCACCTTATTGGAGAGGACAATGAACTCTAGGACATAGTTACTGATGGACCACTTGAAACAATGAAGAAAACTGTTGAAAGAGTAAATGTGCCTAAGACTAGGGCTGGCTGCACAGTTGAGGATCTGAAGAAATGGGAGAAAAATGCCAAGGCCAAGAAATTTCTAGTGTGTGGACTAGGCCTAGATGAATACAGAAGAATCCAAAGTTGCAACTGCCAAGAGGTACATTGCTATACTCTCAGTATGAAAACTTCATTATGAAGGAAGGATAAACAATTCAGGAGATGTACACAAGGTTTACAAACTTGACTAATGAACTCAAGTCTCTTGGAAGAGTCATCCTTGAAGAAGACAAGGTTGAGAAGATTTTGACAAGGGTTCTGCCTATCTCCTGGGAAAGCAAGATAACTGCCATTCAGGAATCCAAAAATATGGCAACCCTTAGACTAGATAAGTTGATTGGAAACCTTAGTGCTTATGAACTCAGAAGGCAGACCATGAAAATGGATGCCCCAAAGAAGGAAAGAAGTCTAGCACTAAGGATCACAGAGGGAGCAGATCTGGAGGATGATGAAATGTCCATGATCACCAAAGAATTCAGAAACTTTCTCATGAGGAAGAAAGTCATCTCTTGAGGGGGAAACTTCAACAAGGCAAAGGCTCTTGAAAGGCCAGCTAATGAGGGATGATACAAGATTGGAAAAACTGATCATCTCATCAAGAACTGCCCCCAGTGGGAAGTAGAATGGAGGAAGGAGATATATGAAAGAAAGAACATGAAGAAGGAACTGGTCCAACCCAAGAAAACTACTACAAAGGCTATGGTTACTGCTTGGGGGAAAGATAAGATGAATCAAAAGATGGTGAAACAGAAGATCAAGCTCTCATGGCAATTGGAGAATCTGATGAGGAGACTTATGAAGAACCACAGGTAAGTATCTCACATCTTAAAACAAAAATAAAGTTTCTATCTAAGGAGAAACTCTCTGAGTTGCTACTTGACTTCATTGATGATTCTGAGGAGACAACTAAAGAGAAAGATCAACTATCAAAAGAGTGTGAAATGCTGAGAGAAAAATGGATGGACCTGGAAATAAGGGTTAGTGAATCTAAAAAGAAAAATGTTGTCTTGATAAACCAGGTTCAACCACTCGAAACTGAGATTCTAGAACTAAAATCTGAAAATTTAAAGTTAAGACTAGGATCCAGTAAAAAGGTAGTTGATCACTCTCATGCGAAGTTAGAAGAAGACTTAGGTAAATTGAAAGATAAAATGTATGCCAAAGATGAGCAGATAAAATCTCTTAAAGAAGAACTTGGCAAAGTCAAACATGAATTTGATAGAACACGTAAGTGGAATAAGTCTTCTGATGCTTTAATATGGCTCCAAGAGAATCATAGTAGCAACCGGAGAGGGCTTGGTTTTGGGAGTCAATTGCCTAAGTGGGATCCCAAAAGCAAGTATCTCACTCTCCCTGAAAATAAAATTTGCACCCATTGTGGGAAGACTGGCCACTCTAAATATGAGTGTTCTGCAAAAGAAAAGGCCAGTCAGAAAAATGAGAGATTCATTGAAAAGAAAAATTGGCTACCAAATTGGGCCAGAAAAAATCTGATTCATCCTTTCTCTCATGGAAAAAGACCCAAACTAGTTTGGGTTCTTAATACTAACCCTGATTTTCTTTTGAAGGTACAAGTGAAAGGAGGCATCCAATTTTGGTTTTTGGATAGTGGATGCTCTAAGCATATGACAGGGAACAAGGAACAGTTCCTTTCACTTAAAAACCTCAAAGGAGGAAATGTCTCCTTTGGAAACGGAAAGAAAGGTGAAATAATAGGGGTCGGCAAGGTAGGTAAAGATAAAACACGTTCAATTGAACATGTGTATCTGATAGATGTCTTGAAATATAGCCTTATCAATGTGTCACAACTGTGTGACAGTGGTAACCTTGTCACTTTTACTTCCACAAAATGTTTTGTGATCAACCTGCTTACTTTCAAGATTGTTTTGCAGGGAAAAAGAATGAACAATATCTATGTCATTGACTTGTCCACACTGTCTGACAATGAACTCACTTGCCTTAGTGTGTTGGAAAGTGATCTCCTCCTGTGGCACAAAAGACTTCGTCATGCAAGTCTAACTCAAATTAACAAGCTGGTCTCTAAGGACTTAGTGGTAGAGCTTCCTAACATTAAGTTCAAAGAAGACAAGGTTTGTGAGGCATGTGCAAGGGGGAGACATGTAAGGTATTCTTTCAAAAGTAATAAAATGGTCAGTACCACCAGGTCGTTGGAACTGGTTCATATGGATCTGTGTGGTCCCATGAGAACTCTAAGTAGAGGTGGGAAGAGATATGTTATGGTGCTAGTAAATGATTTCTGAAGGTTCACTTGGACCTTATTCTTGGCATCTAAGGATGAAGCATTTGAAATGTTCACCTCATTTGTCAAGAAGATTCAGAATCAATTAAGACATCAACTAGCATCCATTAGATCTGACCATGGTACTGAGTTTGAGAATGCTAAGTTTACTGAGTTCTGTGATGAACATGGTGTGAATCACAATTTTTCTGCTCCTAGAACCCCACAGCAAAATGGGGTTGTTGAAAGGAAAAACAGAACTCTTGAAGACATGGCAAGAACCATGCTTCTATCAAGCAAACTACCTCACAGCTTCTGGGCAGAAGCAATTAACACTGCATGTTATATTATCAATAGATGCATGACCAGACCTCTGGTAGAGAAAACTCCCTATGAATTACTTAAAGGGAGAAAGCCCAACATATCCCATCTTAGGGCTTTTGGATGCAAGTGTTATGTGCATAATAATGGCAAAGATTCTTTAGGAAAATTTGATCCTAGAAGTGATGAGGGAGTGTTCTTGGGATACTCTACACATAGCAAAGCTTATAAAATATACAATAAAAGAACTATGTGTGTAGAAGAAAGTGTACATGTTGTTTTTGATGAAACTAACACTTTATCTGAGAGACAGGAACCAGAAGATGAGGAGCTTGACTAGTGAGGAGTAATGACTACATTGAATCAACTATGGCAGATGTAACAGGTGATGGAACAGGTCCAACAACCCCACACAACTCGACAGGGGGAATTCCTCATGAAAATACTGGCCCTGATCCTGTTCCACAACAACAAGACCACATGGAACAATCCAGAAGTGAACAACTGGTTCTCAAACCACAAAGATATCATAGTTCTCATCCTCTTGAGAACATCATAACAGACTTGAGATCTGGAATCAAAACTAGATCCTCCTTGAAAAATTTGTGTGCGTTTGATGCATTTCTATCCTTGATTGAACCAAAGAACATTGCTAAAGCCCTGAAAGATGCTGACTGGGTAACTGCTATGTAAGAAGAGCTGAATCAATTTGAGAGAAGTCAAGTATGGCACTTGACACCCACGCCACTAGATAGATCAATAATTGGCACCAAGTGGGTCTTCAGGAATAAACTCGATGAGGATGGAACTGTTACTAGAAACAAGGCAAGACTGGTTGTTCAAGGATACAACCAAGAAGAGGGAATTGATTATGATGAGACCCTTGCTTCTGTGGCAAGATTTGAGGCAATCAGACTTCTTATAGCATTTGCTGCACACATGGAATTCATTTTACATCATATGGATGTCAAGAGTGCCTTTCTCAATGGCTATTTGAAGGAAGAGGTATTTGTAAAACAGCCTCCTGGTTTTGAAAGCAAAGAATCACCTGATCATGTATATAAACTTGACAAGGCTCTCTATGGTCTCAAGCAAGCACCTAGAGCTTGGTACGAGAGATTGTCAAAATTCCTGCTGGAACATGGGTACAAACGAGGCAAAATAGACAGTACTTTGTTCTTAAAGGAAAAGGGAAAAGATCTTCTGATTGTACAAATATATGTTGATGATATCATATTTGGGGCAACAACTGAGAAGCTCAGCAAGGAATTTGCTACATTAATGGGGAGTGAGTTTGAAATGAGTATGATGGGTGAGCTAACCTTTTTCTTAGGTCTGCAAATCAAACAAACTCCACATGGAACAATGATTCATCAACAGAAGTATGTGAGAGAACTCCTCAAGAAGTTCAAAATGGAAGATTCAAAGGAGATAGATACCCCAATAGCAACAGCTACAAAATTGGATGTGGATGAACCTGGTTCATCTGTTGATCAGAAGACATACAGAGGGATGATTGGGTATCTACTATATCTTACTGCAAGTAGAACTGATATTGTATTCAGTGTGGGACTATGTGCTAGGTTTCAAGCCAATCCAAAGGAGTCCCATCTCACTGCAGTAAAAAGTATTTTGAGATATTTGAAGGGCACCACTGATTTGTGCCTTTGGTATCCTAAAGGTAGTAATTTTGACATTGTAGGATATGCTGATGCTGATTATGCAGGTTTTCTGGTTGACAGGAAAAGTGCTTCAGGCATGGCTCACTTTTTGGGCTCCTGCCTTGTCTTTTGGGCCACCAAGAAACAAAATTCAGTAGCCTTGTCTACTGATGAGGCTGAATATGTTGTTGCAGCCTCTTGCTGTGCCCAGTTATATGGATCAAGCAACAACTCTTGGACTTTGGTATAGATGTGGGATGCATTCCTATTTACTTTGACAACACTAGTGCAATTAGTATGACTAAGAATCCGGTTCATCACAAGAGAACTAAGCACATAGATGTTAGGCACCATTTCTTGTGGGATAACTATGAAAAGGGGATGATCTCAATCGAATTTTTTGCCACTGATCATCAAATTCCTGATATATTTACCAAAGCATTAAGCATGGAGCACTATGAGAGAAACATGTTTGAATTAGGGATGATTAAGATCACGTAATTGAAAAACAAAATGAAAAAAGGGAAGTTTTCTGGCTAGAAATTATAATTAGGTACTTAATCAGATTAATCATTGCTCAGTACTATGTCTTTATTGCCATACTCTTCTACCTGGTTCATCCATGCTGGTTTACATGACTGACAATGTACGTTCTCATCTCCATACATGTATTAATTCAAGTACATTCATACATGAGTAGGAATGTATCCATTTATGGTTCAGTTCAAATTCTCGTACTTACCCAAATAATGAACCAGTTTCAAGTAGTTCCGTCACATTAAATTCGCTTAGTTTTAGGGGGAGAAATGGTCTAATCAATGTCAAATCACTGACAGTCCTTCATCGATTAGTATCCTACTTGTGTTAATACACGTCCGTTATAATCACCCCAGCCACAAGTTATAAATAGGCCATCATTAATTACCCATAATGAATAAAGCAATAGACGAACCCTGTTCAAGTCACTCAACACTCAAATCTCTACTGCCTTTTGCCCTTTCTTCTTTTTTCTCTAAAAATTAAAAATGTCGTCTGCTTCATCTGATTCTCAAAATCGTGACTACGATGAAGGTGTATATGATTCTGATTCTCCACCTGTCTACAGTTTTGAATCCTCTTAGACACTTGAAACCCCTGAATACCATAATTCTCTTAAACCTACACCAAACCCTACCCCAGCCCCAAAACCCCGTCGTGTCAAGGTTCTTGCACAAAAATCTATGGCTTCAGGGTCACGAGCAAAGTTCTTGGAAGATTTATTACAGGCTGAAGAAGAACCCAAACCAGATTCGTCCAGTGAATCGTTTAAATCAGCACATGAGGACGATGCACCTGGTTCGTCAAGTGCTGAGAAAGGTAATATTGAAGTTACCTCTGTGTTAAATTATGAAAATAATTTGTATTGGTTGGGTCTGTAGTGGATGTGGAAGTGCCAAGTAGGCAACGAAAAACTGGGAAAATTCTTGAGAATGAGGGAGATGCAGATGTCAGAGGATATGGGAAGGATGGTTCCACACTTGAAATTTGTGGCCCCATTCTTGAAGATGATGTCGTAGTGATAGGGGGAAATACTGAAGTTGAAGAAGCTGCTGCTGGTTTAGAAAAGCTAATGAAGGAGATAGATGAACGTGTTTCTTCTGGGGAAAGAAACCTTTGCTGAGAGATTGAAGAAACTGGGGGACTCATACAACCCCAAGAAGAGAAGGACTTCAAAGTCCATCAAGTCTAAAGCCTCAGTTTCCTCAAAGAAAAGGAAAATTGATGAGTCTGTTGGTGTACCTGTTCCAAGGGTACGAGCTACCAGAAATACTATTCGAGATGAAGAGGAGAAGCTGGAAAAAGCTATGCAAGAGAGAAAAAGAAAGAAGACTGAGAAAGGGAAAGCGAAAGTGGGGGAGCCTGTTGAGGCTATTGCTGTTGATGAGGTGTTGGACCTGGTCCAACAAGATGAAGCGGTTGCTCCAGTAGTGATCAAGACACCCAAGGCCAAATTGGCTAAGACTTCCACAAAGAAGTCAGCACCTGTGTCTGCTACCACAGTGAGTATATATACGAAGACACAGTCTAAAGTAAAGTCAAAGAAGAAAGTTCAGATTGTTGAGAGGGATAATGATCCTGATTGAAGTGGAGATGATGAGATGGAGGTTGGAGAAGTGTCGATTGACAGAGTTGCCATGTTTTGCAAGAGACATATTTTGAAGGGAAAGTCATTGAAGGACTTGGAGGAGCCGAGTATGAGGTTGTGGAGTTCATGGGGAATGCAACTGTGATTTGAGGAAGGGTTACATCATTGGTCAGGAGAGTTGAAGTCTCCTTTGACGCTCAAGAACTGGGAGTCATTCTAGACATTCCATCTGAGGGCTATGATGACTATACAAGGCAGAGATGGCCTTGCTTGGATGGAATGGCCTCAGCACTCAACATCACTAGATTCTTTTGTGACAATGAAGAAGAGCCTGAGCCCAGGGCTGTGTACAAAAGCGAGATGAAGCCTGAACACAAGCTGTTCTTTGAGTTTGTAATTAAATTTATGCTGCCCAGATAAGAGCACAGGCACATTGCCAACTACATGGATCTAACACTCATGGAGTGCCTATACAGAGGCAAGCAGATCAATTGGCCATCTTTAATCATCCAGCTTTTGGACAGAGTGGTGAATGGCACCAAGGCCCATGCAATTCCCTATGGATTTATCCTTACTGTAGTTCTGGCTCATTTTAGAGTCCCCACAAAGAAGGCTGAAATGGCTACTGCAAAGGATTTCTTTGGGAAGGACACTTTGCTGTCATGTGATTACACTGTCAGTGCCCCGACAGATGAACTTGGTTCATCTCGGAAGAAACCAGTCAACAACAAGGTCCGTACTCTAGTGCAAGAAAGCGAGCAAAAGGATATGGAGATCCTTCATTTGCAGAATCGCCTAGTTGAGGTGGAAGGTGAGCGTGATGCTCTCAAATATTAATTAGCCAAGGAGAAGGAGAAAAACGAGGGTGTCCTACACCAAATGCTTTCTCTTCTCCAAACCAAGAATCCTGCCTCTTCTGCACCACCCCAAACTTAGGAATTTCCAAAACTACCCCCTCATATCCTATCAAGTGCCCAGTTCGGGACTGTGTCTAATGTGTTTTGTTTCAGTTTTTAATTCTGTCTTACGCATGTTTTGGCTGTTTTTGATTTAATCTGTTTTCGTGTTGATAATCCATGTTAATCAAATGAAAGCTTGGTGTTTTGACAAATGTCTCTATTTATGATTTAGCTTACATTATTGGTTTCTTGTGTTGATTAATCATGTTTGCACCTGTAGTTGCCTAAATTGGCCATGAGTAAGAATAAATAACTGATAAGTATCATTTTGCAACTTTTCAATGATGCCAAAAGAGGGAAGATGTTGTGTTGTTGTTCAATATTTTTAAAGTGATATTTATAAACTAATGAACCTGGTTCATGATGATTAATGCTCACAAATATACAAAGTGTTGGATGTGTATACAGGATAAAAGCACAAGGTTTGTCATCATCAAAAAGAGGGAATTTGTTGGCCCATGTCACTGAATAGGTTTTGAAGGTTGACAAAAGGTGTCAAGTTGAACCAGGTCCATCATAGAATACACATCTGAATGAAGCAGTTGGAACGCGAATAGTACAAGTCTAGGAGATATCAGTGATTGCTGAGTATCAAAGAACTAAGAGAATGTCTCCTAGTACAAAAAGGTTGCAAATTGATAAAGAAGACAAAAGATTATTTCAGCTAGGATAGAAATAGAGGAAGGAAGTTGAGTTACAATCAAAATCGTTTACCAAGGAAGAGTTGGATCATAATTGAATCATGGACTCAACAAACGGACTCTATAAATAATCAATGTATTACTGCTGAAAGAGGAGACGCACAAGTGCTAAAGTGAATCAAGTTCTGAAGCAAAAGTTCCAGAGATTTTGCAAGCAGAATTGTTGTGCGATACAAAGGCTACAATTCAACTAGAAGAAACAGTTCCATTGTTTATGTATTGAGTCTAGTTGATTGTAGGAGTTTTAGTATTGTATCTTATCAGCTTTCATAGAAGCAACTGTAATAGGTACAAATTGATCAAGTTAGAGTTAGCTTGAAATCTATAGAAATTAGCTAGAGTCTAGTTGATACAAAGAGGATTAGAGTTAGTCATAGGATTACAAAAGAGTTTATTTTGTAAGTCCGTTTTGGCTCAAAGTTTTAGTGAAGAGTTTGAGCAAATCCTACTGAGGAGTAGGTCGTGGTTTTTTCACCTTTTGAGCCAGGTGTTTTCCACGTAAAACTCCCTGTGTCTTTACTATTACTGCTTAATTATTCCGCAAACAGTAGTAATGAGTAGACTAAGAAGAACCATGTTCTTCTTATTAGACAGCACTCGAAAATTGGGTATTGCACAATTAACTTGTAATATTGTGTAGTACTGAAGTCTAAAACATCAATGTTGATCAAAGTCAATTTTATTCAATTAATTATCATAAATTCAACTTTTTATCAAATTTCCACATGAAAGCTTCCCGGCTACGCGCCCGGGATGCGCACGCACATTGAGGTGAGATTAACGGAGGCTCTCGGGCCTCGAAACACAATTTTAGCTAAATTTACATAGGATGACCTTTTGGGTCATCACAATCTCCACCTCCAAAACAAACGGTCGTCCTCGAACGGACATAGAAAGGTACCTGAATCGTGGAAAAGGTGGGGATATCGGCTCTGCATATCGGACTCGGACTCCCAAGTAGCTTCCTCAACAGGATGACCTCTCCACTGAACACGAACCGAAGGATAACTCTTCGATATCAACCGCCGCACATGCCGGTCTAATATGGCTACCAGCTCCTCCTCGTAAGACAAATCCTGGTCCAACTGGACACCGCTGAAGTAAAGTACATGAGATGGATCCGCAATATACCTCCGGAGCATAGATACATGAAACACCGGGTGCACGGCTGATAAACTCGATGGCAAGGAAAGTCTGTAGGCCACCTCTCCCACCTTATCCAAAATCTCAAATGGACCAATGTACCTAGGGCTCAACTTGCCCTTCTTTCAAAACCTCATCATGCCCTTCATGGGCGACACTCGAAGAAAGACCCGATCTCCTATAATAAATGCCAAATCTCGAACTCTGCGATTCGCATAACTCTTCTGCCTGGACTGAGCTGTACGAAGTCTATCCTGAATAATCTTCACCTTGTCCAAGGCATCCTGGACTAACTCAGAACCATTTAATCTAGCCTCTCCAGGCTCAAACCATCTGATTGGGGACCGACACCGCCTACCATACAACGCCTCATATGGAGCCATCTGAATGCTCGACTGGTAGCTGTTGTTGTAGAAATACTCAGGTAAAGGCAAGAACTGGTCCCATGAACCACCAAAGTCGATGACACAAGCCCGCAACATATCCTCCAAAATATGAATAGTATGCTCGGACTCTCCGTCCGTTTGAGGATGAAATGCTATGCTCAACTCAATTTGTGTGCCCAACTCTTGCTGAAATACTCTCCAAAAATGGGGGGTAAACTGAGTACCTCGGTCTCTAAGAACACATAAATGACGATCATCATACTGCCTGGCCCGAATACGATCATACAATGAAGAACAGGCTACGATATGGGCCAAAACACTGCCTGTCTCTGAAACCTCCAATCTCACAAATCAGTTGGCTAAAGCATGAACATCCAAAGCAAGAGGTCGCTCTCCGACTGATAAATAAGCAAGACTACCCATACTAGCTGACTTCCGGCTCAAAGCATCGGCCACCACATTGGCCTTCCCCGTATGATAAAGAATGGTAATATCATAGTCCTTTAACAACTCTAACCACCTTCTCTGCCTCATATTCAACTCTTTTTGCTTGAATAGATACTGTAAACTCTTGTGATCCGTGAACACCTCACATGGAACACCATACAAGTAATGCCTTCAGATCTTCAACGCATGAACAATAGCTGCTATCTCCAAATCATGGACGGGATAGTTCTTCTCATGAACCTTAAACTGACGGGAAGCATAGGCTATGACCTTGCCATCCTGCATCAACACCGCACCAAGCCCAACCTTTGAAGCATCACAATACACGGTATACGGTCCTGAACATGTAGGCAACATTAACACCGGTGCAGTGGTCAACGCTGTCGTGAGCTTCTGAAAGCTCGCTTCACACTCATCCGACCACCCAAACTGGGAACCCTTCTGGGTCAACCTGGTCATCAAGGCTTCTATATATGAAAAGCCCTCCACAAATCGGCGATAATAACCTGCTAGGCCTAAGAAGCTCCGAATCTCTTTAGCTGAAGTGGGTCTAGGCCAATCTCTGACTGCTGAAATCTTCTTGGGATCCACCTGAATACCCTCTGCCGACACAACATGGCCCAGAAATGCCACTGAACTCAACCAGAACTCACACTTAGAAAATTTGGCATACAACTGCCTACCTCTCAGAGTCTGGAGGACGACTCGAAGGTTCTGATCATGCTCCTCTCGGTTACGAGAGTATATCAATATATCATCAATGAAAACAATAACGAACGAGTCCAAATAGGGCATGAATACTGGGTTTATCAACTCCATAAAAGTAGCGGGGGAATTTATCAACCCAAATGACATCACCAAGAACTCATAATTCCCATAACGAGTGCGAAAGGCTGTCTTAGGGACATCAGACGCCCTAATACTCAGCTGATGGTAACCAGATCTCAAGTCTATCTTGGAAAACACTGTAGCACCCTGAAGCTGGTCAAATAGATCATCAATCCTCGGAAAAGGATACTTATTCTTAATAGTAACCTTATTTAGTTGTCGGTAGTCAATACATATCCTCATTGAGCCATCTTTCTTCTTAACAAATAGCACTGGAGCACCCCCAAGGAGAAACACTAGGTCTAATGAAGCCTTTATCCAACAAATCCCGCAACTACTCCTTTAATTCCTTCAGCTCTGGCGGGGCCATACGATACGGCATAATAGAAATGGGCTAAGTGCCCGTAGCCAACTCAATGAAAAATTCAATATCCCTTTCGGATGGCATACCCGGCAGGTCAGCAGGGAATACCTATGGAAACTCACAAACCACGAGCACATACTCCATATAAGGAACCTCGGCATTAGAATCACGAACATAGGCCAAATATGCCAGACAACCCTTCTCAACCATGCGCCGAGCCTTCATATAAGAAATAACTCTACCAGAAGAATGACTAGGAGTCCCTCTCCACTCCAAACGAGGTACTCCTGGTAAGGTTAAGGTCACTGTCTTGGCATGACAGTCCAGAATAGTATGATAGGGAGATAGCCAATCCATTCCCAATATAACATCAAAGTCAACCATATCCAGAAGCAAAAGATCAACCCGAGTCTCCATACCACCAATAACTACTAATCAAGCACGGTAGACTAGATCTACCACTATAGAATCACCCACCGGGGTAGACACATATACAAGAGCACTCAGGGAATCACAGGGCATGCTCAAATAAGGGGAAAAATATGAAGACACATAAGAGAAAGTAGAACCCGGATCAAATAACACCGAAGTATCTCTACTGCAAACTGAAACCGTACCTATGATAACTGCTTCAGAGGCCTCAGCCTCAGGCCTGGCCGGAACACCATAGCATCAGGGCGGAGCCCCTCCAACCTGAACATCTTTGGGTCGACATACTATGGCCTGACCTCTACCTCTCGTGGCATGTACTCCACCTCTATGAGTCTGACCTCCACCTCTGGAACCACCGATCACCACCCCTAGCTGACTAAGGGGGTGAGGGTGCACCTGATGCGGGAACCATGGCACGAGAACCCTGATACTGAGAACCACCAAAACCTCGGAGGAAAACCTAGAAATATGCCCTACACCACCGCAAGTGAAGCAAGATCTCGGCTACTGAGAATACTGGCCCGATAACTGTTCGTGATGACCATAATGACCACCCTGAAAGCTCTGAATTGGCAGTGCACTGATGGGAGCTAAAGGTTCACTGTGGGATATCTGGAGTGCCGATTGATAAGGCCTAGGGGGAGGACCTCTGCCAAAGGAATCTATGCCTCTAGATGAGGCACCACTGAATCAGCCAAAATGACGAGGTCTCTTGTCAGACCCCTGACCACTGCCCTGTGATAATACCATCTCAATGCGCCTGGCCCCATTGGATGCATCCTGAAAGGAGATATCCGTACCTGTCTCTCTGGCCATCTGAAGTCTGATGGGCTGAGCTAAACCCTCAATAAATCTCCGAACCCTCTCCCGATCAGTGGGGAGTATCATAATAGCATGCCTGGCAAGAGTAATTATTGTTTTAGACTTCAATACTACACAATATTATAAGTTAATTGTGCAATACCCAATTTTTGAGTGTTGTCTAATAGAAGAACCTGGTTCTTCTTAGTCTACTACTTACTACAGTTTGCGGAATAATTAAGAAGTAATAGTAAAGACACATGGATTTTTACATGGAAAACACCTGGCTCAAAAGGTGAAAAAACCACGACCTGCTCCTCAGCAGGATTTGCTCAAAACTCTTCACTAAACTCTGAGCCAAAACGGACTTACAAAATAAACTCTTTTGTAATCCTAGGACTAACTCTAATCCTCTTTGTATCAACTAGCCTCTAGCTAATTTCTACAGATTTCAAGCTAACTCTAACTTGAACAATGTGTACCTATTACAATTGCTTCTATGAAAGTTGATAAGATACAATATTGAAACTCTTACTACAATCAACTAGACTCAACTTACTTAAATGAATTTATTCCTTCTAGTTGAACTGTAGTCGTGGTATCTCACAACAATTCTGCTTGCAAAACCTCTGGAACTTTTGCTTCAGAACTTGATTCACTTTTGTACTTGTGCGCCACTTCTTTCAGCAGTAATACTTTGATTATTTATAGAGGTCGTTTGTTGAGTCCATGATACAATTCTAATCCAACTCTTCCTTGGTAGACAAGTTTGATTGTAACTCAACTTCCTTCCTCCATTCCTGTCCTAGCTGAAATCAACATATGTCTTCTCTATCAATTTGAAACCTTTTCGTATTAGGAGACATTCACTTAGTTCTTTGATACTTAGGAATCACTAATATCTCCTAGACTTGTACGATTTGAGATCCAACTGCTTCATACAGAAGTGTGTGCTATGATGCACCTGGTTCAACTGGACACCTGTTGTCAATCTTCAAAACCCATTCACTGACATGGGCCAACAGTAATGAACCTGGTCTCGTACTGAGTGACATACATGGAAGCCTGCTGGAGACGCTCAAACTGCCTCCGAAGATCCTCTCTCTACGTAACCGGAAGAAACTTCCCCAAGAATAACTCGGAGAACTGCGCCCAAGTCAGAGGTGCAGACCCAACTGGTCTGGTCAAGCAGTAATCTCTCCACCAAGTCTTGGCGGTGCCAGAAAGACGAAATGTAGCAAAGTCAACTCCATTGGACTCCACTATGCCCATGTTCCGAAGAACCTCATAACAATTGTCTAAATAATCCTTGGGATCCTCTGATAGTGCACCAGTGAAAGTAGTAGGGAATAACTTGGTGAATCTATCCAATATCCATAGAGCATCTGCTGACATAGCTGCTCCCTCAACTATCGGTGCCACAATACCCAGCTGAGCTACTCTAACCGTCTAAGGTGCCGGAGTCTGAAACTGAGGATCTAACTGCTCCGGTGTACGAGTAGTAGGAGTCTGGGTACCTCCCCCAGCCTGAGAGATGGCTGGTGTAGTAGGAAGAAGACCGGCCTTAGCCACACTCTCCATGAGTCCCACTAAGCGGACTAGAGCGTCCTGAAGCACCGGGGTAACAATGAACCCCTCTAGGACCTGAGTTGGTTCAACTAGGACTGTCTGAGCTGAAATCTCCTCGGTGAACTCAACCTGAGGATCCTCCACTGGGGCTGTTGCTCTAGGCTGAGCCATGCCCCAGCCTCGGCCTCTAGCAGGGCCTCGGCCTTGACCTCGGCCCCTCGTAGGAGCTGCAACAGAAGTATCGGACTGTTGATCGGAACCTAGGGAAACACGCGTCCTCACCATCTGCGAGAGAATAGAATAGAAACTCAATTAGCATTTTGATTTCAAGTCGCACGATAGAGGAGAAGAAATATGAAGTCATTCATAACTTTGCAGCCTTTGGGGGATAAGTACAGACGTCTCCGTACCGATCCCTCAAACTCTACCAAGTTCGTCCGTGAGTTGTGAGACCTAAGCAACCTAGGGCTCTGATACCAACTTGTCACGACCCGAAATCCCACCTTCAAGTCGTGATGGCACCTAACGTTGAACCCACTAGACAAGCCAACATTTTGAATATTTAAAAGAACAGCATAACTAAGGCAACTGTGATTAACAATATGAAAGTTAACTAATTTCAGAACTATATAACAAGCTTTGCAATAAATCCTGTGAATTTAACCCAGAACTGGTGTCACTAACTCACGAACTATCTATGAGATTACTAAATACAAGGGTCTGAAAAATAAATACATATGTCTGTCTTTGAACTATAAGAAGAAGACAGAAATGAAGGAGGGGGTAGAAGGTGACGCCAAGGCCCACAGACGTCTGCGGGGCTACCTCGATGTCTCCTGAATGGACTGAAGGATACTCCTTCCGTCAATGTCCACCGGGTCTGGCTGCGTAATCTACACAACATAAAAAAGTGCAGGTATAGCATCAGTACAACCGACCCCATGTACTGAGTAAGTGCCGAGCCTAACCTCGATGAAGTAGTGACGAGGCTAGGACCGAAAAAAATTCATACATGTGCAATTCTATACTCAAACAGATAATAATAACGGAAATAAACAAGTAAATACAGGTACAGGGAGAACATGCTGGGGATAAAAGGGCAACGAATTACCGAAACAACAGAATAAGATAATAACTGAAATGTAGAAGTAAGATAGGAATTATCTCGAAAAATGTGAATAAGCAGCAAAAGGCACGACATGTCCCATCGTGCATAGCCTCACAATCACTCGGCATGGAATGTCCCCTCGTTCATAAATAATAAAGTCACTCGGCACGGAATGTCCCCTCGTGCATAGTCTCACAGTCGCTCGACACGGAATGTCCCCTCGTGCATAATCTCACAGTCACTCGGCACAGAATGTCCCCTCGTGCATAAATACTAATAACTCGGCACGGAATGTCCACTCGTGCATACATAATAATCACTCGGCATGGAATGTCCCCTCGTGCATAATCTCACAGTCACTCGGCACAGAATGTCCCCTCGTGCATAAATACTAATAACTCGGCACGGAATGTCCACTCGTGCATACATAATAATCACTCGGCATGGAATGTCCCCTCGTGCATAAATAATAATCACTCGGCACGGAATATCCCCTAGTGCATAGCCTCACGATCACTTGGCACGGAATGTC
This sequence comes from Nicotiana undulata, assembly GCA_005239495.1. Classification (NCBI taxonomy): domain Eukaryota; kingdom Viridiplantae; phylum Streptophyta; class Magnoliopsida; order Solanales; family Solanaceae; genus Nicotiana; species Nicotiana undulata. The sequence goes on from ML242872.1 coordinate 37,220, forward strand.
CCCTCGTGCATAATGTACACAGAAACAACAATTCAATATAAAGGTTTACAATAAAAAGTTCTAAATGTACAGAAATAACCAACAAAATTCTATCGTCCCGGCAAGGGACTTATCTATAACCAATCTCTCTCAGAGGCATAATTTCAACAAATAAAAATCCTCAACTGAACAATTAATCAATAACTTCCCGCGTCATGAAACAACATCAATGTATCACTTTTAAATCACCAATTATTCATAGCATAGAGAATATCAAGAACACGGTATGATTCATCACATTTGACTCACGGGCATGCTTGACCACAACATATAGGTACTCGTCACCTCGCCTATACGTTGGACATGAATTACACATAGCAAATAAGACTCTATACATATTCCCTCAAGCTAAGGTTAGGCCACACACTTACCTCGGCTCCAGAACTGCAAGTCAAGCCTCAATCACCGCTTTCCCTCTTGAATCAAACTCCGAAACGGTTTTATCTAGAAATATTCGACTCAATAACATCAATAATTACTCAATAAACCAATCTCAAAGCCTAATTATACTTTTTCCCTCATTCTTCAAAATACCAAAATTCGACCCCGGGCCCGCTTGGTCCAAACACGAGGTTCGGACCATAACCCGATCACTCATTCCCCCACGAGCCCGAATATACCATTTGTTTTGAAATCCGACCCCAAAATGAGATTGAATTCCTAAAAATTCTAAAAGTCATAACTATACCCCAAAACCCAAATTTCTACCTTTGAAAACCCTAGGATTCTTGATGATAATTGATGAAAAAACATTAAAAAGTTGAAGGAAATCAATTAGTGAACACTTACCTACGGTTTGGGAAGGAAATCTCTTGAAACATCGCCCTAATCCTTCTATTTTTTAAGAAAAAGATTGAAGAAGAACGTCTGAAATTGTTTTTAAAAGAACTTCACTGCTCGACTCTCGCACCTGCGGTGCTTTGGTCGCACCTGCGATCTCGCAGGTAGATCGCAGGTGCAGAAAAGGGATCGCACCTGCAGAAAATGGCCAGGCCCACCGGGGGCCGCACCTACAGAATCCTACTCGCTCCTCTTGAATCGCTCCTGCGGAAGATAGTCCGCATCTGCGAGAGGGACCGCACCTGTGAAAAAAACGTAGCGCCTGCGATCTCGCACCTGCGGCCCTAGGCTCGCAGGTGCGAGCACACCAGAACTGGTGCACCAGGAGTGTTTACTTGAGTCCAAACACTCCGAAAACCTACCTGAAACACCCCTGAACCCTCGGGGCTCAAAACCAAATACACACACACCCTCATAAGCATCCTACAGACTTGTTTGAGTAATTAGACCACCAAAATAACATCAAAAACCATGAATTAACCTAAAAAATCTATAGAATTTTCTCAAACTTTATAAACTTCTAAATTTCCCATTTTTGATCCGAAACACGTCAAACCAAGTCTGTTTCTTACCAAATTTTATAGACAACTCATAATAACCTCATTAATCCTGTTCTGGGCTCCGGAACCATAATACGGTCCAGATAAAGCAGTTTTCACATCAAAGTTCATTTTCAAAAGCCTTTATTATTTTCAGAAAATAATTTTCGTTAAAAATTCATTTCTCGGACTTGGGACCTCGGAATTCGATTTCGGGCACACGCCCAAGTCCCATATTTTCCTACGGACCCTCCAGGACTGTCAAGTCATGGGTCTGGGTCCGTTTACTAAGAATGTTGACCAAATTCAACTTTATTCAATTAATTATCATAAATTCATCTTTTTATCAACTTTCCACATAAAGACTTCACAGCTACGCACCCGGGATGCGCACACACATCGAGGTGAGATTAACGGAGGCTCTCGGGCCTCGGAACACAATTTTAGTTAAATTTACACAGGATGACCTTTTGGGTCATCATAGTTATGGTCATGCATTTTGCTTGTTAGCTGTCGATACACATATGGTTTTTGATTGTGAGCATCATGGCTCGAGGTATTCCACGTGGACTACTGTTTGAATTGGATTACACATCGCAACGGAGCTAATTTCGAATATGGTCCTTGTGCTTATTTAGTGAGTTTTGTTTCTCCTTTGTGTGTTGGGTTCATTGCGCTTTGTGGTGGTATCTATTGAATTTTTGGGACGGTTATCTCATTTGATTCTCGTTCCATCATTGTGTACATTCGAGGTGTTGCTTAGTTGGGGCACATGTCAGACGGTATGTGGCTCGAGGTGGTGCTGGTATGGCGTGGTGTTCGAGCATTTTGTACTGGGCGAGATAAGGTTATTGGACCTGGAATGAGTGCTATCAGACTTGATTAAATCATGTTTGGAAGAATAACGTAATATATTAGTTCAAAATTTGGCAATGGTTTGTATCGGGAGAGAGAGTTCTGCGACTTGTTGATCTAAAGAATTGTTATGATAATCTTTGTGTGTCACGACATGGAATTCCCACAACCGGACCGTGATGACGCCTAACATTTCACTTGCTAGGCAAGCTAACGTTAGATGTAGTTATTAACCATTTTAATAATTCAAGTCAAATGAAAATCAATGTGCTAAATAAAGTGAAATAAAGTCGATAAATCTGGTAAACGACGATAATCCAAATACACATCCCAGATATGGTGTCACGAATACATGAGCGACTAGAGTACTACAAATAATAGTCTGAATGAAAGTGTAATTGTCTGAAACGAAATAAACAGCTAGAGTAATGTAGAAGGGGATGTCAGGGCTGCGAAAGTTGTGCAGTTGTACCTCAAGTCTTCGTCAAGCACCGGATCTGAGCAATCTACTGACCGCCGCTAGAAACGATTCCAAACTTGAGCCTAACCTCGACGAAGTAGTAACGAGGCTAAGGCGGGTCACTTACAATAACCTGTATGAAGTATAATAATAATAATAATAATAATAATAATAATAATAATAATAATAATAATAATAATAATAATAATAATAATAACAACAACAACAACAACAACAACAACAACAACAACAAAATAATAATAATAATAATAATAAGAGGAAAGGAAAACAGGAAATGACGACGATGTTCAATAATGAAGACAAACCCAATCCTTGAAATCAGTAAATCCAGAAATATTAGTACTCAGAATATCATATGAAAATACTGAAAGCTAACACAATACAAGAATGAGTACAACATACACAGTTGCGGCGCGTAACCCGATCCCGCCGTACACACACAATCCTCCCTTATTTCACCATATCAATATCAAAAATCATATTTAAAATTCGTTGCGGCGTGCTACCCGATACCACCATATAATAAAAATCAATATCATAACCGACTCCATGCTTTCACGTATTTCATGATATCGAGGTTAGACCAATCACATAACATATTGTTTATGGGTTCCTAATTCTCTTAAATCGAGGTTAAACCCAACACTTACCTCGCTCCGCAACTTAATCAAATCTCAACTTGGGCCTTTCCCTTAAAATCCGCCTCAAAACCAATCGAATCTGACAAAAATCGACAAAATATTATCAAACAATTCTAGGGAAATCAATTACAATACATAAATCAAAGATCTTTACACTTTTCCCAAAAAGTCAACAAACGTCAACCCCGGTCCCACTTGGTCTAAAACCGAAATTCGTACCAAAACCCAATTACCCATTCATTCCGAGCCCGATTATGTGATTAGTTTTGAAATACGACCTCGCTTTGAGGTCTAAATCTCAATTTTACAAAACCACCAAATTCTACCCAAATCCCTAATTTTTCTACCACGAAAGAGCATAAACTAAGGTTAGAATTCAATGGGTGTTGATGGAAATGGACGAAAGCGAGTTAAAGTATACTAATCTACGAAGTGGGGGTGATATTCTTCTTTAAAATTGCCTCTAGGCCGAGCTCTAATGAGAAGATGAAAATGAATAAAATCTCGTCTTTGGGACATTTTAAATCATTGGCGTCGGGTCTTTATCGTGTTCACGAAGGACCTGACTCAATTTCGAGGCATAACGGCCCTATTGGCCTTCGTATCCTGATCGAGTCCAAATCAACACTACTATTGAGTAGTGAGGAGGTCGATGCAATAATAACCCAACTAAGATCGGGATCGAATCCACAGGGAGTTAATGATTGGAATTAGGTTTATATCTAAGTGAGTTGCGAGTTTTAGCTCTAATTGCACTTCCACAAATTCGGTTAATATTCTACTTCTATCTTTACTCTAATGATTGCAATAAATAATACTAAGGACAATATTTTTGTTTAGGGTTTTTCAAATGTTTAAAAGGGCTAGGGTCGTGACCTCTACCTAGGTGGTTATCTAATGGGTTGTAAATTCTAGGGAAACCTTGATTAGTTGGGATTATAATATAACTATCACACCTGAGTACTCACTCTATACCTCTCGGTAGTTTGAGTGATTTTACCCAATTTGGATTTCTCAAGTCCAAATGGGTACTCATACAAATCAAGTGATATTAGCTCAAGTCGGGTATTACTATCTCTAGGTTTAACCTTTTAATTGTGGCTATCAATTTCTTGAGTTCATCCCAATTCAATGTTAGCCTAGTTTTCCTAGACTTAGTCCTACTTTCTCGAGTAGAGACTAAGTCATAAAGGCATGAATCAATATTTGCAACCATTAATTCTTGAGTTCTATCAAGAACTAGGCTAAATATCACTAACCCAATCACAAATAAGCCCTATGTTAAACACCTATTAAATACCCACACTAGTGTTGGGTCACAACCCTAGATATGGGTTTAGCTACTCATGGAAATAGAAGATATTAAAGAAGAAATGAAGATAAAATCCATAATATTATATTATAGGATGAAAATCTAATGTTTGGAGATGAATCTAGTACAAAATTTCCGAAAACAGTAAAAATAGTCGTCCCAGGTGCTCTCTAAAACATAACATAACTTTGACAAAAAGTTCTGACAAAAATGCCCATGTGGAGCTTGAAACAACTCTCTCAATCTTCATCATCGCGGACCGCATAATTGTGTGTGCGACCGTACTTGACATTCTGCGACCGCACAATTTTGGTGCGGTCCGCACTCCTTCATTTTGCCCAAGTTGCCAACTCTATGATTCTTGTTCATCGCGGACCGCATAATTTTGATTGTGGGCCGCAAAATATTGGTGTGATCCGCGCTCCACATGTTGCCAAAATCCCAAGTCTATGAATCTCCTTCTTGTGGACCACATAGTTTTGATTGTGACCTCACAATGGCCTTTGCGGTCTTACAATATTTGTGTAGTCCGCACTGCATGCCTCTTAGTCCTGTTTTGGTGTTTGTTAAACTTTTGACTTCTTTATGAGTTGATTGATTCCTTTGGCTCATATTGAACTATTCCTTCAAGCAAGCACATTTCATTAGTTTCTGGGAATACCTTTAAGCATTTTTGACCTAAAACACAAGTAAAAGAGAGAAAATAAGAGGTCAAAATCCATACTTATCACATTCGCGAGATGCCCTATGTGTTCATGATGACTCTTCCCGCCTGGCCTTTGTGTTCACGACCCTATGATCGCATTCGCTTAGAGCACACAGTCGATCCCCCTTACAGGCCCATACCCATCGCGTTCGCGTAGCTATGGTCGCGTTCGCGAAGGGTGATCCTACCATTGCTTCGCACGTCCGCGACCTAAGCATCACGCTCGCATAGAAGAAATCCCACCCTAGCCATGGTTACTCTTTGCGATCACGAAGAAAGATACTCCATATATCAGTAAACTCATAACCAGCAATTGCCTAAAGTCCAAATATCACTCCGCCTATCCGAAACTCACCCGAGCCACTCGGTGTAACGACCTGGTCGGTCGTTTTGAGAGTTAGCACCTGATCCCCTAATAACTTCTTTCACCACGTTTGTATTTTCTTATGGGACCCGTCGAAGTGATTAGTTGTGGATTCCGGAGAATTTTGGGACACATAGTCCCTAAAAGTGAGTTTAAGCTTTAGAAATTGGACCGTAGTTGGAACTATGTGAAGACGGATCCGAAATGGAATTTCGTCAACTCTGTTAGCTCCGTTGAGTCATTTTGGGGTTAGGAGCGTGCCCGGAATGTTTTTTCGAGGTCTGTAGTAGATTTAGGCTGGAATTGGCAAAAGTTAGAATTTTGGCGATTTCGGCCGATAGGTGAAATTTTGATATCGGGTTCGAAATAGGATTTCGGAAGTGGCAGGAGGTCCGTAGAGTCATTATGACCCGTGTGTAAAATTGAGGTCATTCGGATTAGTTTTGACGTGTTTCGGCATCAGTGTTAGATTTCAGAAAATTCCTAATTTCTTAGGCTTGAATCCATGCATAATTCTTGATTTTGGTGTTATGTGACGTGATTTGAAGGCTAGACTAAGTTCGAATGAGGTATTAGGACTGGTTGGTAGGTTTGGTTGAGCTCTCGGGGGACTTGGGTGTGTTTTGGATGCTCAACGGGCTAATTTTTGGACTTAGAGAGGATTAGATTTTGCTGGTGCTGGTGTTCTTCTATGTGTTCGCGTGAGGGCCGTCACGAACGCATAGGCTAATCTAGGCTAAGGTGGGAAATTCTCTATGCGTTCGCGTAAGGAGGGGTGCGAACGTGTTGGTATGCGTCAGTGTTAATCGCGAATGTATGGGCAAGGCCGCGTTCGCGTAGAAGGAATGAGGCTACAGGGGTTCGATGCTTTACCCTTCGTGGTCGCGTAAGTCAAGCCGCGTTCACGTAGGGTTGGGGAGTCAAAGGACCTCATTCGCATGCGGAGTCCCGCGTTCGCGTTAGGAATGAGGCGACGGGGCTTCCACAAACTCGGTGAAGGGCACATCTGGGCAGAATTAAAAACCCAAAATCAGGGTTTAAGCTAAGATTCATATTTTGAACTTGGGAGCTGGGGGATTGGAAATTTTTGAAGAGATTTTCACCTAGGCGATTTGGATTAGTAATTTCTACTCGGTTTTACTAATTCCCATTAATTTATGCTTAAATTCATCCTTTAATTTTGAATTTGGGGTGAAATTTTGGGAAACTTTGGGTAAAGTTCTTAGACCGGATTTTTGAGTTTTGATCGAGATTTTGGTATCCGATTCGAGTAATTTTGGTATGGTTAGACTCGTGAGTGAACGGGTGTCCGAAATTTATAACTTTCACTCGATTCCGAGATGTGGGTCCGGGGGACATTTTCGACGATATTCCTAATTTTTTGTATTAGCTTCGAATTTATTAGTTAGCTTAATTTCTGGAAGTTATATTTACATTATGCAATTGAATTGAATACATTTGATCCATTTGGAGTCGGGTACTCATGGCCATTTGTTGTGTGGGCGCCGTGTGCGTGAGGTGACGAGTACGTACAAAGGTCATTCTTACAAAAATCCCATTTTTCTTCGAAAATTATAAATTGCTTTGTTCTTCTATTACATTACTTCAATGTGTTTAACTGTTCATATTATATTAGGGAAACATGCTTAATTGTTTTCATATCAAATTGCCTAATTGACACTCTGTGCGCCATGATTAGTCAGGTTTTCCTTGTTTTTCCTACCTGTGTTTAGATGAACTGATAAAATCGATGATTACTTGTCCTTTACTTTGCATTGTATATTTAAATTGGGGACTACAGACGTATTCTAGGAGAACCCCCCATGTACCGCATATTTAAATTGGGGACTACAGACGTATTTTGGGAGATCCCACCCTGTATTGCATATTTTTATTTGGAACAACGGAACGCTATTCCAGGGGATTCCACTTGGTGATACGTTGTGATGAGCCGAGGGCTCCATTTTACTGCCTTATTTTAGATTATTCTCTTAACTTCTTACTATAGAAATTACTTCACTTTTGTACTATTTAACCTTCTTTTATTTAGAAATCTAGTAGAGCCTTAACCTGACCTCGTCACTACTTGATTGGGGTTAGGCTTGGAACTTACTGGGTATCAAATGTTGTGTACTCATGCCCTTTCCTGCACATGTTTTTCGTGTGCAAATCCAGGTTTGAGTTCTCAGACGCGTGGATAGTGGTCGTTGCAGCTTCATTGAGGAGACCATAAGGTATTTCTACCGCGTCCGCAGAATCCTCCGAGTCACCTTCCATTCCATCTTATAGAGATAATTACTATGTATTTTCTTTCCCAAATTTGTATAGAGCTATAATAGGTTAGAATCTTGTGACTGTGTTGTGACAATCCGGGTCTTGGGGTATATATTGTACATGCCGAGCGGCGATGTTATGCTTATCTAGACATTTCTTTTCATGTCTTTACTTTTATCGTATTTAGTTAAGTTTTATTTGCAAGTTTAGGCTTATCTAGTCGTAGAGACTAGGTGTCGTCACGATTCCTTTCGGAGGGTAAATCGTGTCGTGACAAGTTGGTATCAAAGCGTCTAGGTTCATAGGAGTCACAAGTAACAAGCCGGTTTATTATAGTATCGCGGACCGGTACGGAGACGTCTGTATCTATCTTCAGTAGGCTATGTAACTGTTAAGAACAATCACATTCTTTGGAATTCCTTGTCGTGCTAGTTACTGACATCAAAATTCTAAAACTCTATTCTACTCTTTCTCACAGATGGTTAGGACCAGTACGAGACGACAGATGATCAGGCACCCGAGACCCCAGCGAGAGCCGCCAGAGGTAGGGGCAGGGGTAGAGGACGAGCACGCAGTGCAGCCAGAGCACCGGCGAGAGAAGCTACTAAGGAGCCCACAACAGCTCCAGCTGGAGGGCCGGCATAGGAGGTCCCTATTGCTACTCCAGTGCTCTAGGAGACTTTGGCTTAGTTCATGAGCGTTTTCAGCACTTTGACTTAGGCGGGACTACTCTCGATAACCCCAGCCACATCTCAGGTCGGGGGAGGGGCACAGACTCCCGCAGCCCGCACTCCTAAGTAGAGGGTTCATGTTGATCAGGCTCCAAAGTACATTCCTATACCCCCAGTAGTCCGGCTCAGCATGATGCTAGGGTAGCTGCTTCTGAGGCTGAGCAACTAACACTTGAGAGGTGTAAAAAGTACCACCCACCTATTTTCAGAGGACTAGCTTCAGATGATGCTCTGGGTTTTCTTGAGGAGTGTCATCGTATTCTCCACACTATGGGCATTGTGGAGATGAGTGGGGTTTCTTTCACCGCTTTCCAGTTGAAGGGAGCAGCTTATCGGTGGTAGCGTGCCTATGAGTTGAGTAGTCCGGACGAGGTAGCTTCACTAACTTGGTCTCAATTTTTAGAGATGTTCTTGCTTGAGTATGTTCCTTAGAGCCTCTGGTATGCTTGGCCTGCAGAGTTCGAGCAGTTACGCCAGGGTACTATGACTGTGTCGGAGTATGCCGTTTGTTTCAGTGACATGGCTCGTCATGCACTGGCCTTGGTTGTCACGGTCAGAGAGATGGTTCGACGCTTCATTGAGGGAATCCACCCAGGTATTCGGACCAGTATGGCCAGAGAGTTGGAGATGGATATCACTTATAATAGGCAGTGAGTATTGCCTAGAGAATAGAGGGCATATTTGCTCAAGACAGAGAGGAGAGGGAGGCCAAGAGGTCTCGAGAGACGGGTCATTATTCGGGAGCTCGTGCGCCAGCAACACGCTATAATAGGAGTTTTGTGAGTCGCCCAGTTCATTCAACTCTTCTAGTAGCCAATGGTATTCTAGCTCCTCCTAGACCTCAGGAGCCTTATTATGCATCGCTAATATCTAGTAGGCCTTCTGCTCGAGGTGCTATTACTGGCCAGCCCAGCAGGCAAGTTAAGAGTCAGTCTCAGCTGCAGCATCCTCCTAGGGGTTGTTTTCAGTGTGGTGACACTCGCCAAATAGTCAGGAGGGGTGCACCATCTTAGGCTTATCAGGCCCCACGTGCTCCACCAGGTCCTCCAGCTATTCTTCCAGCCACATCTACTGCCCACCTCCTCAGAAATCTTGAGGTAGAGGTTGGGGAGGTCGAGTCCGTCCTAGAGGGGGAGTCCAGGCCAGGTACTATGCACTCCCAGCCCGTTCAGAGGCTATCGCTTCATATTCAGTCATCACATGTATAGTCCTTGTCTGTCATAGGGATGCATCAGTGTTAATTGACCCAGGCTTTACATATTCATATGTGTCTATTTATTTTTCTTCGCATTTAGGGATAGCTCGGGATTCTTTAAGAAACCCCGTTTATGTTTCTACTCTCGTGGGAGATTCTCTCATTGTGGACTGCATATATCTGTCGTGTTTGATTGTTATCAGTGGTTTTGAGACAAAAGTGATTTGTTATTACTTGATATGGTAGATTTTGATGTTATTTTTGGCATGACTGCGTGACTCCACATCCTAGGTTGATTGTTGGAGCTTCTTTCTTTTGTTAGACTGTTTTAAATGATTAAAAATGTCCGTATTTCTATGAATTGAGCCAATGATGAGTACATTTCTCTAGTAAATGAATTGAGTATTGTTGTAACGGTTGGCTATCCTGGTTCCACGACAGGCGCCAGCACAACCCGGAAACGGGTCGTGACAAGTTGGTATCATAGCACTAGGTTGAATAGGTCTCACCAGTCATGATCAGGTTTAGTAGAGTATTGCGGATCGGTACAGAGACGTCTGTACTTATCTTTGAGAGGCTGCAGAACCCTTAGGAAACTTCATATCCTTGATTCTGTCGTGTGACTCTATTGATTCTTGGAACTAAACTCTCATTGTTTCATCCTCTCACAGATGGTGAGGACTCGTGCTACTGGCAGTGATGACCCAACACCAGCGGGACCAGTTCGAGGTCGAGGTCGAGGTCGTCGTGGTCGAGTTCAGGCTAGGGGAAGGGGTGCAGCCCGTCCGGTACGTGGGGCAGCACCTGAGGAACCTCCCATTGCTCAGGATCAGGCCCCCGCAGTCAAGGTTCCAGCGGGGCAGGACCCGGCACCAGCTGTGCCTATAGTGATCCCAGGTCTTCAGGAGACCTTGACTCAGATTCTGACAGTGTGCAACAGCTTAGCACAGGCGGTCGCTCTATCTTCTTCTGCTACCACATCTCACGCCGGGGGAGGCATACAGACTCCAGCTGCCCGGACTCCTGAGCAGGTTCTTCGGGGGCTTCAGACACCGGGAGTGGCCCCAGTCCAGCCCGTTGCTGCCGCACCGGATTTCGTGGTCCCAGCCTTAGCAGATGATGAGCAGCGGAGACTGGAGAGATTCACCAGACTCCAGCCCCCTACTTTCAGTGGCACTGAGGGCGAGGATGGCCAGGCCTTCTTGGACAAGTGCCAGAGGATTCTTCGTACCACTGGGATACTCGAGACTAGCGGAGTTCCATTTACCACTTTCCAGTTCTCGGGATCGGCACTTGCTTGGTGGGAGGCCTATGAGAGGCACATACCCGCCGGTACACCACCACTTACATGGCACCATTTTTCCATTCTCTTCCTAGAGAAGTATGTACCACAGTCTCAGAGAGAGGAGCTGCGCAGAGAGTTCGAGCAGCTGCGTCAGGGGGATATGACTGTGACGCGATATGAGATGAGATTTTCCAAGTTAGCTCGTCATGCTATCTGGTTGGTTCCTACGGACAGGGAGAAGATTGAGAGATTTTTTGATGGTCCTAACCATCAGTTGCAGATTCTTCTGACCAGAGAGAGGGTGTCTGGGGTTTCTTTTGAGACAGTTGTGGACATTGCCAGAGACATTGAGTCTATTCGACGCTAGGAGCGTGAGGAGAGGGAGGCCAACAGGCCTCGTGGATTTGGTACTTATAGTGGCTTTCATTATGTTGGTTCTTCTCAGCCTATAAGAGGCCGTTCATTCAGGCCTCCTCAGCCAGCCCGTCCAGTGCATAGTGGGATCTATTCAGGACATGGTTTTCGTGGTTCTCATTCGGGTCATTCATCATTTAGTGCCCTCAAAGCTCAGAGTGCATCCAGGCCACCGTCCTTCTATGGTTCCTCAGGACAGGGTTCTTCCAGCAGCTACTCCAGTTCCAGGGGTTCCCTTCATTCCCCACCGTCAATCATGGGTAGAGGTTTTTTCGATTGTGAGGATCTAGGCCATGTTAAGAGGTTTTGCCCCCGTCTTGCTAGCAACTCTTATCAGCCGAGGGGTCAGCCTCCAGCGTCGATATCAGCTTATGCACCACCTGCTCAGGCAGCTAGGGGTGGGGGTCAGGCAGTTAGAGGTCGCCCCCGAGGGGGAGGTCGATCCGGTGGAGGACCAGCTCGTCTCTATGCACTTCCGGCCAGGCCAGATGCTATTGCTTCAGATGCAGTGATCACAGGTATTATTTCAGTCTGTCACCGAGATGCCTCGGTATTATTTGATCCTGGCTCCACTTATTCGTATGTTTCATCATATTTTGCACCTTCTTTGGGTATACCCCGTGAGTCCTTGATTTCGGCTATTCATGTGTCGACTCCTGTGGGGGATACGGTTGTGGTAGATCGGGTATACCGATCTTGTGTTATTTCTATTGAGGGTCTGGATACTCGAGTGGATCTATTGTTACTTAGTATGGTGGACTTTGATGTGATATTGGGCATGGATTGGCTATCTCCGTGCCACGCTGTTCTTGATTGTCACGCCAAGACCGTGACTTTAGCTATGCCAGGCTTTCCGAGGATTGAGTGGAGAGGTTCGGTGGAGTATGTGCCTAGTAGGGTGATTTCTTATTTGAAGGCCCAGCGTATGGTTGGGAAGGGGTGTCAGTCGTATCTAGCATTTGTGAGGGATTTGAGCAGTGAGACTCCTCCTATTGATACTGTTCCAGTGGTCCGTGAGTTCCCAGATGTGTTTCCCGCAGACCTGCCAGGCATGCCACCTGACAGGGACATTGAGTTTGGTATTGATTTGTTACCTGATACCCAGCCTATCTCTATTCCACCTTACCGCATGGCCACAACAGAGTTGAAGGAATTAAAAGACCAGATTCAAGAGCTTCTTGACAAAGGGTTCATTCGGCCTAGTGTGTCACCCTGGGGTGCACCGGTGTTATTTGTGAAGAAGAAGGATGGATCCATGCGTATGTGCATTGACTATAGGCAGTTGAATAAGGTTACGGTGAAAAACCGGTATCCTTTGCCTCGCATTGATGATTTGTTTGATCAGCTCCAGGGAGCTAAGGTATTCTCCAAGATTGATTTGAGATCCGGATATCACCAGTTGAAGATTCGGAATTCTGATATTCTGAAGACTGCCTTCAGGACCAGATATGGTCACTATGAGTTCTTGGTTATGTCTTTTGGGTTGACCAATGCCCCGGCTGCGTTCATGCATTTGATGAACAGTGTGTTTCAGCCCTACCTCGATTCATTTGTCATTGTGTTTATTGACGATATCCTGGTGTATTCTCGTAGCCAAGAGGAGCATGCCCAGCACTTGAGGGTTGTGTTACAGAGGTTGAGGGAGGAGAAGCTTTACGCAAAATTCTCCAAGTGTGAGTTTTGGCTCAGTTCAGTGGCTTTTCTGGGGTGGTGCAGAGTTTGCCCAGACCATCCTCAGCCATAGAGATCAGGAGTTTCCTCGGTTTGGCAGGTTACTACCGTCATTTTGTGGAGGGGTTTTCTTCTATAGCTTCACCTATGACCAAATTGACCCAAAAGGGTGCCCTATTTAGATGGTCTGATGAGTGCGAGGAGAGCTTTCAGAAGCTCAAGTCTGCTTTGACTACG
>ML242874.1:3943-15921 GCA_005239495.1 Nicotiana undulata
ATCATCATAAAAGTGCCCCTCGGGCCAAAATCATTTCTCATAACAGATTCCCTTAGGCATTCCCTCAAGCACTCAGTATCAATCATCACTCAGTATCAGCCCCGCGGGCAATCATCATCACTCAATCGGTACCGGCGCTCACTGGGGGTGTGTTACAGACTCTGGAGGGGCTCTTACAGCCCAAGCATAATAATAACATAAGGCCTGGAAGCCTCCTCACATCACTCATAAGGTCTGGAAGCCTCCTCACATCACTCATAAGGCCTGGAAGCCTCCTCACATCACTCAGTCAGACACTTTCAATTAGCCCTTAGGCCATAAACAAACCGGGTTCTCGACCCAAAAAAGTGTTTCATTTCTCAATAAATAGTATCAAAATACTCTGAATGTCAAAACCATTTATCAGGAAAAGACTGAGTGTAATTCACAACATATCAAGTGAGGAAACACAGTAAAACAGTCCCTCAAGGGGTAAATAGATCGGCACTAGGCCCCAAAAACGGCTTACAGCCCAAAACATATCATAATACCCAAATACTAATTAAGCAAAGGCTTAAAAATTGGTTTCGCAACTCAATAGTTGCCTAAGTAGGGAATATATTTCCCAAGTTTCAATCTTTGTATTCCAAANAAAATCCGAATTCGGTCAAAACCCGAACCCCGGGCCCGTGCCCCGAAACTCAGAAATTTTTACAGAAAATAGTTCTTCATCTTCTCACGATTCCGTACATATAAAGAACACCAAAATCGTAGTTCGTTTGACCCCTCAAATCGACCCTTGAAGGTCTCATAATCTCATGCCCCAAAATCCTATTTTTCTACTGTTTTTCATGAATTAAAGGCTGGGATTATGGTCTATAATCACCCATAAACGAGTTTTAAAAATCAATTTACTTACCTCTATGATACCCACTGATTTTCATCTTCAAAATTCGTCCAAAAAGCTCCCTGTCCGTACACAAATGGTGAAATAAGGGTTTAAGTCGCGGAGGGTTTAATTATATATTTTTGCCCAGGTATTTACGCACCTGCGGCTTCGCAGGTGCTATGCTTCTTCCGCGCCTGCGATCTCTACAGGTCTCCCCCAACTTCCTCACCTGCGACTCGACCTCTGCACCAGCGACCTCGCGGGTGCGACCATCCTCTCGCACCTGCGGAAACTCTCCAGCCCCGCCAAGTCTCGCGCCTCCGGCTCCCTACTCTCCCCTGCGAGACCGCGCCTGCGGTTCTCAACCGCACCTGCGACCTCTCTGCACCTGCTACCCACTACCTGCACCTGCGAGCCCGCACCTACGGTCGAACTACTGCAGGTGCGGAAATCTCTGTGATTTCACACCAGCAGCTTTTTGCTGCAATTTCCAACTTTCAAAATTCCTGTTAACCATCCGAAATCAATCCCGAGCCCCTCGGGACCCCAACCAAACTTACCAACATATCCCATAACATCATTCAAACCTAGTTGTACTCTCCAAACACAAAAACTAACATCAAAACACCAAATTTACATCAGATTCAAGCCTAAGAACTTTGATATTTCTAAAATTCACCAATGATGCCGAAACTATCCAAATCAACTCCGATTGACCTGAAATTTTGCAGACAAGTCCAAAATGACATTACGAACTTGTTCCAACTGTTGGAATTCCATTCCGACCGCGATAGCCTATTTTCCACTGCCGTCTGGAATCGCCAAAAACTAACTTCCGCCAATTCAAGCCTAATTCTACACCGGACATCACAAAATTTTTCTAAACACACTCCTAAGTACCAAATCACCTAACGAAGCTATTTGACCACAAAATCCGCATTCTAAGGTTGTTTACCAGTAAGTCAACTCTCAGTTGACTTTTTCCCATTTTAAGGCTATTTTTAAAGGCTAATTGACTGAACTCTCACTACAACCATTCGATTTCAAGCCTATCAACTCTAACACATCAAATAGAGTATAACCAATTTATAACAAGTTAATAGTAACAATTATGATGAAGATTTTACGTAACGACGGACCGGATCGTTACACATAAGGGCTCTTCTTTATTTCCTCCAATTTTACCAAAGTAATCATGCACAAGTGTTATGACCCACCATATCATCATGACATGTAGGTTCCACTTAGCATATATGTTTTCCATATGGAAAGCTTACATAGGGAAAAGTCTAGAACTTGTAAGAAAGTTCTAGAAAAATATAGAGGTTTCCCTATCAAGACCCTAGAACCCGATGAATTTTGTATGAAAGTTCTTAGAAGATTCTAGCTATATAGAGAATTCTAGAGAGGGGTATTACTTATAAATAATAAGGGACTTGTGTAACAATTAATATTTACACGCTAGCCCCTACGAGACTAGTATATAAAGGGTCCATTCATTTGTAAATTCACCAAGCAAAACAATCAAGTTCTCTCTAATACAAAGGCTTACTTTGGCAATTCTTTTGTGTTCTAACAGTCCCTTAGCGATCTTGAGTTCGGTAAGGCTGACTTAGCATAGCAAGAACGTGAGCAAGTTGTGCAAGATCATGAGCGAGTTGTCAAGTTCCACACGTATACTTAGTTAAAGGCTAAGGACGTGGCAACGTGGTATTACAGAAAAGGTTATAATTAAAGGAATGTTAGAAAGAATACAAGATATTTCTAGAAGGAAGCTTTGTAGGGAACCATGGTCGGAATTACCAAGGGCTTGGTACTTGCAAAAGGGACCAATTTGAAGGAACCTAAGCGCGAGTAGTATGGCAATGCATGGGACGCACGCGAGGCGACATACTTACTTTGGAGGATGGACAAGTACTTTGAGGTAGTCAAGGAGGATGACGAAGTTATTAAGGTATGCAACGCCTCAATGTACTGAATCATTGTTGACGTGTTATGGTGGAGTCGAAAGTTTGCTGGCAGGAAGAGGGGGATATGCAATATTGATACATGGGAATAGTTCAAGAAGGAGTTGAATAAGCAATTCTACCTGATGAATGTGGTGTACGAGGTCGGAAGCTAAGGGAGCTCCGATAGACGACCACAATTCGGGAGTATGTGCGTGACTTCACTACCTTAATGTTGCAAAATCTCGTGATTGTCCGAGGAATATTCCCTCTTCTACTTCATGCATGGGTTGCAATATTGGGAAAACAGGAGTTAAGAAGACATCAAGTAGCCAACGTGGACAAAGCCATAGCAGTAGCGGAGTCACTCGTTGACTTCAAGATGAACCTGCCAAGTACAAAGAAGGCAACATCGAGATGGGTGGAGGAGATCATGACAAGGACAACGGAAAATTCATAGCCGAGGTATACATGAGAAATGGCAAGGGGCCATCGCATAACAGACAAGAGTCCAAGAGAAACAGCAAGGGGCCGAAATATGGTAGCAAGCACGTGCCTAAGGGAGGGTGCTACTTTTGTAAAGGATCACATCAGGCAAGTGAACGCCTAGAGTTGGGGAAACTTGCAGAAATGATTAGAAACTCTGCTCAGGCACCCAAGGGCGACACAAGAGGGACGACCTGCATTGGGGCGATGCGCTTGGAATTTAAGCCGAAAGTAGGGGATTATATATGGTCAAAATCTATAAGGACGATCTTTACGCCTATCTTTATAGTGGCCGATTCACGTAGGAGTCGAAATATGGTCCAGGGACCGACCTCGGGCAGTCCAATAAATTGACTCAGAAGGATACAAACCCATGGATCGAAACGAGGAAGGATGATTTCTATGCCTGGCATCGTTCAAAGTGATGTGTTCGCGTATTCTACGAGATGTGGCCCAAAGACCGACCTTAGACGTTCCCACAATCCAATCTCGAGGCAGCATTAAGGTAGCATCCGGTCTCTTGCTCTGCCGTAGCATCGATCATGCGATCAATGTTGGGCGTTCTTCCTAGGAAGATTCCTTCTTTCTGTCCTATTGAGAGGATGATCCCTGGCCATCGCATGTGGTGTTAGATCAGAAAGGTGACCACATCTAGTTCCGAGGTTGGCCTATGGCAACAAGAATGAATCTTTAGGTCATGCCCTATTCAAGTCCTTATAATCTACGCACATTCTTAACTTATTCCCTACTACCACTACATTAGCCAGCCAATCGGGATATTTTACCTCCCTGATAGAACCTATTTTGAGGAGTTTCATTACCTTATCCTTGATGAATGCATGTTTTACCTCGGATAGAGGCCTCCTTTTTTGTTTCACCGGTTTGAACTTGGGATCGACGCTCAGTCGATGGGTGGCTATTTCAGGTGGAATCCCTGTCATATCTAAATGGGACAAAGCGAAATAATCGATATTATTGGTAAGAAACTGAATGAAGTTTTACCTAGGGGGGAGGGTTAACCCCGTCCCCAAATATACCTTTCGATCCGGAGGTTGCCCGACCATAACTGCATGTTCCAGCTCTTTGACTATTGACTTAGTTGTGTCTGATTCTTCGGGGGCGACAAAGGTACGGGGGATGAGGAAGTCCTCCTCGCCATCTTCAGGAGTTATTCCCTCTTCTGGTCCCTTCGAAGTGAGGGGCATTGACGTCAATGGGTCGTTGTGAACATCGAACATCTCCCTGGCCACATGCTGCTCTCCATACACGGTTCTTATGCCGTCCTCCGTTGGAAACTTTATCATCTGATGGAAAGTCGACGGCACCGCCCTCATACTGTGTATCCACAGCCTTCCAAGCAATGTGTTGTACCTCATGTTCCCTTTGATGACATAGAACTTAGTTTTCTGAACTGTCCCAGACATGTTGACTAGGAGGGTTATCTCCCCCCTTGTTATTTCACCGACCATGTTAAATCCGTTGAGAGTTATTGAAACAGGTATGACCCGGCCGAGCATCCTAAACTGTTCCACTAATTCTGCCTTGATGACGTTGGTAGAGCTACCTGGATCAACAAGAACGCATTTAATTTGAACGTTATTCAAGAGGAAGGAAATTACCAGCACATCATTGTGCAGGTGAGGCGGGGTCTCGGGGTCCCCGTTTGTGAATGTGAGGACGTCTCCAAGCTCGTGGCTCCAAATTGTCCTACCGCCGCAGCCGATACTTTCACTCGCTTAATCATAGATCCCTGCGGGACGTCATCTCCTCTGACTATCATGTATACAGAGTGATGGGGCTTCCTTGCTTCGTTCTTTCGAGCTACTGTTCTTCCACGGTGAAGATTCTCAACTTGATCGCAGGTAAACCCTCGCAGATACCCTTTGCTGGCTAGCCGAGCTTCTTCTTTCTTAAGGTGTCTGCAATCTTCGGCTCGATGACCGTGAGTACCATGGAACTCGCATATTAGGTTGGGGTCCCCCTGGGAGGGGTCCGACGATATGGGATTTGGCCATCTGGTATCTAAGATTTTACCCATGGCTGATATGAGGCTCGAAACATCGCCTGAAGTTGTATCGGGTTGGGCGGAGCACCCTTGCTGGCTCTGTGTGCTTTTCAGACCTAGCTCTGTCTGCTACCCTTTTTTGGTCCGTTCTTAGTTTGGTTCGGGGCTCATTATCCCTCATGGAACTCCTTCGACTTCAGATGTAGGGCTAATACCTTTCTTCTCCGTGACTCTGGCTTTCTCTCTAGGAGCCTCGACTCTATTTTCCTAGCGAGGTTTCCGAGTATTCTCACAACGGCAGGGTCGGTCGTCGATCTTTTGTTCCCTAACATTTCTGATACCGGCCGTATTTGCGAGGCTGTTGCTTATGCGTCTGGGTTCTCTGACGGTTCTGTAACTGAACAATCGCTGCTTGTTGCACCTGGAGCATTCCGAAGATTATTTGGAGATCGTTTTCCCTATTTTTTTGAACGACAGTTCCCTGCCCCTCTCACTAGCCTTTTTGATGCGCGCTCCAGTTGATGCGAAGATCGACGTCGTTGTGTCGTCTGCTACTTGAGTCCGTGCTCTCTGGGGTTGGCTCTGTTGTGTTGCCGTAGTTTGATGGCGGTATGCCGGCATTCGGGATGCTTACATCGTTCCCTCCAATTCCCCCAAAGATACTATCTTCGTATGTGCTTGTCGAGCTGGACATTGTGATCTGAAACCGAATATTCTTTGGACAAGAAAAGGCCTGAAAGGCAACTTGCATTGTTTCCACGAACCAACACTAAAATCAATCACTATTATCTTTAGCCCACGGTGGGCGCCAAACTGTTTACAGTAAAAATGGTAATTACAATTATATTTAGTTAAGTGGTTCTAAAAATACGTGATTTATCTTAATACTAGTTATTGAACAATTATAGCTAAGTTCGTTAAGACGGAATGTAATGAAAGCAGTTGAAAAGGTAGAAAAAAGCGAACCAGAGCGCCTTAGGTCGAAGGCTCGATGTCGACCGAGGTTCGGGCCTGGGTCGGAAGATCGATGGAGCTATAACAAACTTGTGTGCCTTAGGACACGCTATTTATGATCAATGATGAGCTATGAATGAAGAACAAGTAATGGGAAATAGTAAATGTGAATAAACATGCTAGTAAATAGAGACAGAGAATATTTTGATAATAAAAACAGAGAATGTTCTTTCGCCTTGTATTCAATAATGAGTTTACAAAATAACAAGGGTTCCCTTTATATAGCAGGGAGGGTCCCAACATAGTACATCATCATTTATTACCAAGATTTTGATTGATTCAGCTAGTTAATGCCCAAGTACGGAGTCGTACCTTTTTGCAGGGCTGCCTGCCTCGATCTTTGTGTTGTTCCTTGCGTCAATCCAGGTCCATGTCTTCTTGGATCAAGGGTACACGAGGCTTCGAGTCAAGGAAAGAGGCAAAAATCCACTAAGCATGTTGCAAAGAGTTCAGATAAGAAATTAAGACACGTAGACAAGCTATTATAGGCTAGCAGGATAACTACACATGGTATTATACTCTCAGTAAAAATCAGGTTTTGCAACAAATAGCCCATGTACGCACTCGTCACCTCGCGTACACGACACTTGCATATCATAACAACACCAAATTCTAAGGGGATTTCACCCCACACAAGGTTAGGCAAGCCACTTACCTCAAACCAAGCTCAATCAATCGGTAGCAATGCTTTTCCCAGGAATATCCGACACCAAATGGCCTAAATCTAGCCAAAATAAATTACATACCATAAATACATCTACAAGAAACTAATCTAATTAATGAAATATAAGCTAAAGCAAGAAATTAGGAAACCGACCCAAAAAGCCTCCTCGGGCCCACATCTCGAAATCGGGTAAAAGTCAAAAAATATGAACACCCATTCACTCACAAGTCCAACCATACAAGAATTACTCGAATCCGGCCTCAAATCGCCTTCCAAAACTCGAAATTTTAGACTATGAAGTTTCTACCCCCCCCCCCCCCCCCCCCCCCCCACAAATTTCCACTCAAATCCCTAATTGAGGATACAAATAACAATAGATTCATGAAATATAGTACAATCTGAGTTAGAATCACTTACCCCATTAATATCCTTGAAGAAACCACAAATAATTGCCTCACACCGAGCTCTCAAGTCCCAAAATTGAAAATGGGAATCAAACATTTGAACTTGACCTTTTCTGCCTAGTTATTCCACATATGCAGACCCACTGTCGAACCTTCAGAAAGTCCATCGCATGTGCGGAAACGAATTAAAAGGCTGGGTCTGCATTTACGAGCAATGGACCACACCTGCGCGCCCACTCCTACGGATGGCCTTCCGCATCTGCGATCCTGCCTTGGCTGCCCAACTCGCTCCTGC
Organism: Nicotiana undulata; assembly: GCA_005239495.1. Classification (NCBI taxonomy): domain Eukaryota; kingdom Viridiplantae; phylum Streptophyta; class Magnoliopsida; order Solanales; family Solanaceae; genus Nicotiana; species Nicotiana undulata. The sequence goes on from ML242874.1 coordinate 11,626, forward strand.
AATCCTTCCTCCGCATGTGCATATGTGCAATGCGATTCCCTACTTGCATCTGTGCTCACAGACCAACTTGACCAAAACTGCACCTGCGCCCCTCCTCTCGCACGTGCGAGGCCGTACCTGGGGTCTCCCCACCATAGGTGCGAAACACCAGAAGACTAGAAACTCAACAATTGCGTAAGTCCAAATTTCAACCCGATAAGAATCTGAAACGAACCCAAGACCCACGGGAACTCAACCAAATATACCAATCAGTCCTAATACACCATACGAACTTTGTCGAGCCCTCGAATCACATCAAACAATGCTAAAAACACGAATCACCCTCCGATTCAAACTTAATGAACTCGAAACTTCAAATTTCTACAACCAAAGACGAAACCTAACAAACCATGGCCAGTTTTCCCTAAATTTTTCACACCAGCCATATTCCACATTATGGACCTACTCCAACTTCCGGAATCGGAATCCAACCCCGATATCAAAAAGTCAGCTACCAGTCAAAATCTCCAAAATTTGTCTTTCGCCATTTCAAATCTAAATGAGCTAAAGACCTCCAAAACACAATTCGAACACACCCCTAAGTCCAAAATACCCTAACAGAGCTAACAGAACTGACGAAACTCCATTCTGGAGTCGTCTTCACACAATTCCGACTTAGGGACTAAGTGTCCCAAAACACTCTGAAACCACAACAAACACCTTCTGACAAGACACATAAGCGGAAAAAGATACGGGGGAAGTTAAGTTATTGAGAGCTTGAGTGACTGTTACCCTGAGAAGTTGCATTTGTCTTGCTTTGTTGCTACACTTAGCTGATTTATGTTACTGTTTTGTACTTCTGGAAAACATTATAACTGTTTTACCTAAACACAATAAATATGCATCTGACTTGACTTATATTGGCGGAATTTACTCATGTCTACTTTCATTGTTGAAATTACTGAAATGAACTGTATTTGTTTAGCTCGTCACTACTTCTCAGTTTCTTATTTATTTCTTCTACTTACTGAGTTGGTTGTAATGACGCTGCACCCTGCACTTCATGTGGAGATCCAAGTGTATCCGGTCACGGAGGGCGTTGATCTCGTGCGGGGTAGAGTGTCAAAGATTTATGAGGTAGCTGTCGGCATTCGCAATCCTTGTCTCTCCTTCTATGCTATCTTTATTTTCTGTATTGACATTTAGACTCAAACTCTTGTAGGCAGTGTTTTTCAGACTGGTTGCGATAGAGGCCGCGGTAGGGGAAAAGGTGCAGCTTGCGCAGTAGCTAGGGCAGCACCTGCAGATCCGTATGTTGCCCCAGTTCAGGAGCATGCTCTAGTTGTGGATGAGTATGTGAGACTAGCTCAGGCACCACTTGTGCCTATTGTGATTCCTTGCCTTCAAGAAGCCTTAGCTTAGATTCTGACCGTGTGCACCAGTATTGCTCAGGTGGTCTTTGTTCCGGCCGCAACAACCACTTCTCAAGCCGGAGGAAGTTCTTAAACTCCTGCCACCCACACACAAGAGCAGGTGGTATAGGGACTCTAGACACCACTAGCCCAGTCAGTTGCAGGTGCTCAGAACTATGTGGTTCCTGTCATGCCCAACGATGAGCACCGTCGAGTGGAGAGGTTTGGGAGACTCCAGCCTCCATCTTTCAGTGGTATAGAGGGAGAGGATGCATAGGGCTTCTTGGATATATGTCAGAGGATACCCCGTACAATAGTCATTATAGAGACAAATGGGGTCTCGTTCACTAATTTTCAGTTCTCTAGGGCTACCTTCAGTGGTGGGAGGCTTACGAGAGATGTAGGTCGGTCGATGCAGCACCCCAACCTGGCAGATGTTCTCTAGTATTTTTCAGGAGAAGTTCATGCCTCAATACGCAGAGAGGAGTTGCGCAAGCAGTTTGAGCAACTTCGTCAGGGTGATATGTCCGTGACGCAGTATGAGATGCGATTCTCAGAGTTGGCCCGTCATTGTATTTGGTTGGTTCGCACACAGAGAGAGAGAGAGAGAGAGAGAGAGAGAGAGAGAGATAGGATCAGGAGGTTAATAAATGACCTTAATGTTTTGCTGCGATTGCTTATGACTAGAGAGAGTGTCTGATGTTAATTTCGATGAAGTTGTCGACATTGCTTGTTAGATTGAGATGGTTCGCAGCTAGGAGCAGGTTGAGAGGGAGGCCAAAAGGCCTTGGACAAGGTGGATCTAGCAGTGTTCCTTCTAGGGGTCAGTTCTATCATGGTAGGGGTCGTCCTTTCAAACATGCTCAAATGACTGGACAGTCCACCTTGGTGCATCATTTGGCCAAGGTTCAAACAATTATCAGCAGGTCCATTCATCTCTCAGTGCCCTCCCAGCTCAGAGTTCGTCCCGTTCTCCATCGGGTCAGGTTTTGCCTATGCCAGGTCCTTATACCAGTTATCCCGGTGCTCGGGATTCCCTTTAGTCCCCAACACCAGCACAGGAGAGTTTCTATGAGTGTGGAGAGTTTTGTCACATAAGGAGGCAGTGTCTCCGCCTTTGTGGGAGGCCCAACTCAGCAGAAGAGCCAATCTATGACATTAGTATCAGTTTCTTCACCACCCGCGCAACAAGCTCGGGGTGGAGATCAGTCATCTATGGGTCGCCCGAGAGGATGAGATCGATCAGGGGGTGGCTAGGCCCATTTCTATGCTCTCCCTGCCATACCAGATGTCATTACCTCGGATGTTGTGATTACATGTATTGTCTCGGTTTGCCACAATGATGCCTCTATATTATTTGACCCTGGTTCCACTTATTCATATCTGTCCTTGTATTTCACTCATTTTCTACACATGCCCCGTGAGTCTCTAGTTTCATCTGTTTATGTATCTACTCTAGTAGGCAATACTATTATTGTGGATCGTGTATATCAGTCATGTGTGGTGACTATTGGGAGTCTGGAGACTAGAGTAGACCTCTTGTTGCTTAGTATGGTCGACTTTGATGCGATTTTGGGTATGGATTGGTTGTCCCCATGTCATGTTGTTCTATATTGTCATGCCAAGACCGTGACGTTAGCAATGTCGGGGTTGCCGAGGGTTGAGTGGAGCGGCTCTATAGACTATGTTCCCAATAGAGTGAATTCATACTTGAAGGCTCAGTGGATGGTTGAGAATGGTTGTCTATCTTATTTGTCCTTTGTGAGACAAGTTAGTGCAGAGGCCCCTACTATTGATTCTGTTCCGGTGGTGCGAGATTTTCCGGATGTGTTTCTTGCAGCCTGACAGGTATATTGACTTCGGTATTGATTTGATGCCGTGCACTCAGCCTATTTCTACTCCACGGTGTATGGCACGACGGAGTTAAAGGAACAACTTCAGGAACTCCTTGATAAGGGGTTTATTCGTCCTAGCGTGTCAGCTTGCGGTGCACCAGTTCTATTTGTAAAAAAGAAGGATGGCACTATGAAAATGTGCATTGGTTACAGGCAGTTGAACAAGGTCACAATAAAGAAAAAGTATTCCATGTATGGATGATCTATTTGACCAACTTCAGGGAGCGAGGGTGTTCTACAAGATTTATTTGAGGTCGGGGTATCAGCAACTAAAGATTTGGGACTCAGATATTCTTAATATACCTCTCAGGACCCGTATGGCCATTATGAGTTCCTTGTGATGTCTTTTGGGATGACCAACGCCCCAGTAGTCTTCATGCATATGATGAACGATGTGTTTCAGCCTTATCTTGACTCGTTCGTTATTGTATTCATTGAGGACATCATGGTGTACTCTCGTAGCTAGGAGGAGCATGCCCAACATCTGAGGATTGTGTTACAGTGTTTAAGGGATGAAATGCTTTATGCAAAGTTCTCCAAGTGTGAGTTTTTGCTCAGTTCAGTGGTTTTCTTGGGTCACGTGGTGTGTAGTGAGGGTATTCAGGTGGATTCGAAGAATATAGAGGCGGTTCAGAGTTGGCCCAGATCGTCCTCAGCCACGGAGATTCGGAGTTTTATTGGTTTGGCTGGTTATTACCGTAGTTTTGTGGAGGATTTCTCATCTATTGCGTCACCCTTGACCAAATTGACCCAAAAGGGGTTCAATTCAGATGGTCAGATGAGTGCGAGGAGAGCTTTCAAAAGCTCAAGACTGCTTTGGCCACGACTCCAATTCTAGTTCTTGTCACGACCCCAAACCCTAACAGGTCGTGATGGCGCCTATCGTGGAATTAGGCTAGCCAACAATCACCTTACTACGCTTTTTGTTCAATTATAATAGTTCACAGTTAAATAATAAGCAAGTAACCACATCATAATTAATATAATAAAGTATTAGCGTTCCCATATTA
>ML242875.1:0-48572 GCA_005239495.1 Nicotiana undulata
CTGCGACTCGTGTGCTGACTCGATAATAATAATAAGCTCCCCACGATCGCGAATCATACCTGCCACTCGTGTGCTGACTCGATAATAATAATATTACATATAGGTACCTACGGGTACCGACTCGACCATGAACTCAATAGGATTGTGCCAATATCATACCACTGATAGCCAATTAGGATTTACATCATCATATTTTTACCTCTCCCATGTCGTTTAACAATAAATACAATTTATAATACATACAATGGTTCAAATAAGGCACGATATGGCATGCTCGTGGGTCCTACGGCTACCCGACATAGCAATATAGTCGCCACATACGGACTCTCGTCACTTGGTACGCACGCGGCCCCCTCAACATGTACACATAGCAAACAAGGAACCTACGGGGACATTTCCCCCATACAAGTTTGGAAAGGAGACTCACCTCGCTCTGAAGATTCATCACCGGCTTCCAAGCCTCTACGACGACTAAAAAAATGGATGGGCACACTCCCAAACTATCCAAATAACGATAATTCAATGAAAATATACTCAATAGATCATAACCAATTCAAATTACAAAGTTCCTCAGCCCGACTCAATGAAATGACAAAAATGCCCTCGGGCCCACGTGCCCGGACCTCGAAATTTCTTGAAGGAAATCTCTTCCCGAAACTTTACTAATTCAATTGCACATTTTACTCAATTATTCATGCTCAATTCGTGGCTAAAATCAAATTTACCCAAATCCCTAGGTTTTCTTCAAAATACTAATTTTCCACAAATTTTCCCTACTTTTCATGTTCTAATCCATGATATAATCTTGTATTTAACTTGGAATTAAGTAGAATGATCTTACCTTTGAAGCTTGGTTGAAATCTTCCTCAAAATGCTTTCAAAATTCGTCCATGGCATATGTAAAATGAGAGAGAATGCAAAAATCCCGTTTTAATCAACATTGCCCAGCACAGGCCTTCTCTGCGATTGCAGGAGAGCCTTTGCGATCGCACAGTCCACCCAGGACCCTCCTCCGCGATCGCACCAACAGACCTGCGGTAGCACAGGTCATCTCCAGCACCCTCACTCGCTCTCTTCTGCGAATGCAGTAGCAGGCCTGTGATCGCACACAAGGGACCGCGATCGCATAAGCCAAACTCGCCCCCTTCACCTTTCTTCTTCACGTCGCACAACTGAGGCTGCGATCGCATAGAACACCAGCAGCACCAGAAACCAGCAACAACAAATTCACTCTGAAATGCCCCGATACCACCCCGAAACACACCTGAGGCCCCCAGGACCCCTTCCAAACACACGACTCAGTCTCATAACATCCCACGAACTTGCTTGAGGCTTCAAATCATATCAAACAACGCCAAAAACATGAATCGCGCAAGAATTCAACTTTATGAACTTTGAAATTTCTAACTTCCACATGTGATGCCGAAACCTATCAAACCACGTCCGATTGACCTCAAATTTTGCAGGCAAGTCATATTCAACACTACGAACCTGCTCCAACTTCCGAAATTGCATTCCGACCTCGATATCAAAATTTCCATTACCGGTCGAATTCTTCAAAAACCTTCAATTTTCTATCTTTAGCCAAATGACCTTAAATTGACTTCCGGATATCTGAATTCACTTCCGATCGCACTCCCAACTCTAGAATCACCATAGGGAGATATTCCAAGACTCAGAATCCCAAACGGATATCATTATCATTGAAATTTACTTCAAGTCAAACTTAGGAAATTTCCTTAAAAATGTTGACTTCCACAATATACACCGAAACGCTCTCGGGTTATCCAAATCTCGATCCAGACATATGCCCAAGTCCAAAATCACCATACGAACCTGGTGGAACCTTCGAATCCTGATTCCGAGGTCGTTTACTCAAAATCCCAGTCTTACTCAATTTCTTCAACTTAAGACTTCTGAAATAAGAATTTTCTTTTAAATTCAACTCTGATCTTCCTGAAATTTCAATTCCGACCATACGCACAAGTAAATATGCCTGAAAAGAAGCTGTTCGTGACTCCCAACTACTGAACGACGCACTGGATCTCAAAATGACCGGTCGGGTCATTACAAGTCACTACCATGAGCAAAACAATAACAGAAATAGAACAAATCTCAAGCTGGGCATTGAAAGGGTTTTTTTGGCACTAGACTCCTAAGGCTAGGAAGGGGAAGATGAGGTTGAGGTATTTTCTTGAAGGAGATAAAACATTTGTTGAAGAACACCTTAATTCTTCTCCTTCTATTTGGCTAATTCAACTCTAAGAGCATCCCGCTCAGCTTCAACCTCAATCAGGCGGCGAGATTTCAGTCGAAGGATCTCATCATCCTTTATCTCACCTTCCTGCTCCAATGACCTGACCTTGCTATTAACATGATGCTTCCTAGATGAACCAGGTTCATCCTCCGGAACATTTGCATTGTAGTCACAGGTCAGCAGAATATTCTTCCCAAAGAAATCCTTAGCAGTAGCCATCTCAGCTTTCTTCACAGGAACCTTGAAATGGGAAAGAACAACAGTTAGAATAAATCCATATGGTATGGCGTGTGCCTTGGACCCATTCACAACTCTGTCCAAGAGCTAGATGATGAAAGCTGGACAATTTATCTGCTTACCCCTATACAGGCATTCCATAAGCATTAAGTCCATGTAGCTGGCAATGTGCCTACGCTCTTGTCTTGGTAGCAGGAACTTGATCACAAACTCAAAGAATAACTTGTGTTGGGGCTTCATTTCACTCTTATACATTGTCTTGGGCTCAAGTTCCTCTTGATCTTCACAGAAAAATCTGGTAATATTCAGAGTAGAGGACATCCCGTCGAGACTAGGCCATCTTTGCCTTGTGTAATCATCATATCCCTTAGCAGGGATTTGCAGTATCTCTCCCAACTACTTCGCATCAAACGTGATCTGAACTCCTTTAACTGTGGAAGTTACCCTGCCATCTTTGACACTTGCGTTGGCCATAAACTCCACCAACTCATTCCTTGCCACCCTTACTTCAAGGTGAAGAACCATGTCCTTCCACACTTGCACCTCTAGGGTATCCATCAGGAAGATCATCTCTGATTCCTCAAGATCTCTCACCAGTTTTCCCTTAAGAATAGTACTCTTGTCAAACATGGTGAATTTATCATATTGCTCACCAGACACCTCCTCCTCTCCTCCACTCCATTCCTCTTCTTCAACAATCTTGACTTTCTTGGCCTTAGACCTGGTCCTTTTTGCAGTGGTTGAGGGTGTGGCAGATACAGATGCTGACTTCTTGGAAGAAGACTTAGCCTTCTTGGGTTTAGGTGTCTCTACCACAATTGGAGCAGGCTGCTCCTCATGATGGACCAGGTCCATCGTATCATCATCAACAGTAACAGCCTCAATTGGCTCTCCAACATTTGCCTTTCCCTTGGAAGCCTTCTTCTTCTTGCTCTCTCTCAGAGCCCTTTCCAACTCCTCTTCTACTTGTCGAACAACACTTCTAGTAGCACGAACCTTTAGGGCAGGAGCATCAGCAGATATTGAAGATTTCCTTTTCCTTGGTAGAGCAGGGGTAGTGACCTTCTTAGACTTTGGAGTTCTTCTCTTTTGGGAATTATAGGACTCCCCCAACTGCCTTAGCATCTATGCCAGCGTCACCTCAATAGATGAACCAGGTTCATCTACTGACTTTTGAAGGATCTCCGGACCTGCTGCTGCCTCCCCATAAACGCTTCCCCCTAAATATGTGACTCCTTCTTCATCAATCACAGGAGCGGGGCCACATGTAACGACCCGATCGGTCATTTTGAGAGTTAGCACCCCGATACCCTAATAATTTCTTCTCCCATGTCTATTTATGTTATTAAAACTTGTCGGAGCATTGAGTGGTGAAATCTGGAGTGATTTTGGACACTTAGTCCTTAAATGTGGATTTTTGCTTTTGAAATCAGGCCGTAGCTAGAACTGTGTGAATACGGATCCGGAATGGAATTACGTCGACTTCGTTAGCTTTGTTAGGTGATTTCGGAGTTAGGAGCATGTTCGGAATATGTTTTCGAGGCCGGTTGTAGATTTAGGCTTGATTGGCTAAAGTTGGAATTTCGGCGATTTCGGCCGATAGGTGAGATTTTGATATCGAACTCGGAATGGAACTCTGAAAGTGAAAGCAGGTCCGTAATGTCATTTATGACCTGTGTGAAAATTTTGAGGTCATTCGGATGAGTTTAGACGTGTTTCGGCATCTGATGTGAATTCTAGAAATTTCATAAGTTCTAAGGCTTGAATCTATACATATTTGATGATTTTGATGTTATAAGACGTGTTTTTAAGGCTCGGCCTAGTTTTAATGAGGTATTATGGTCAGTTGGTGGTTTTGGTTGAGGTCTCGGGGGCCTCGGATGTGTTTCATGTGTTCAAACAGGCATTTTGGCCATATAGACTTAGCTGGTTTTGTTTGGATTTCACCAGCACTGTTTTGTTCCCCGTGATCACAGGTATTACTCCGCGATCGCATAAGGTATATATGGGAGGCCTATGATTTGTTTTTCGCGATCTCACAATGATAATCGTGATCGTAGTGCATGGGAATATTGGTCTCCGCGATCGCGTAGCATAAGGCGCGATCGCATAATAGATATTAGGTATGAGGAAAGGGCCAACGTTTGTTCTCCGCGATCGCAGAACACCATACGCAATCGCATAGCTTTGAGGGCAGGGGATCCGCGATCTCAAGCTTGTAGGTGCGAACTCGATGAAGGATTTATGACGCGTGTAAGTTTACCCTCCGCGATCGCGACTCGTTATACGCGATCGCATAGTAGAAATGACTGGGCAGTCTTTTAAAAGTCTAATTCCGAGGATTTATGTTATTTTCACCATTTTTTATTTTTGAGAGATCGGGAGAGGCGATATTTGGAAGAATTTGCACCTGGGTAACTTGGGTAAGTAATCTCTAACCATTATAGATCAATTTCCATGATTCTAATCTTAATTTCCACCTCTAATTTCGAAAACAATCTTGGGTAGAAAGAGGGGAAAATGGGATGAACTTCATAGACCAAATTATTGAGTTTTGATTGGGTGTTTGACCTCCAATTTGAGAGATTCTTATATGGTTAGACTCCTGAGTGAACGAGTGTCTGGAAAATATAATTTTTACCCGATTCCGAGACGTGGGCCCGGGGGACCTTTTGGGCGAATTTCCTAATTTCGCGTATTAGCTTCGAATTAATTAGCTATTTTGTTTCCCTAAAGTGATATTTACATTATACAATCGAATTGAATAGATTTGGTCCACCCGGAGTTGGATACTGCTGGCAAGAGCGTGGTATTGAGTTGATTAGCGATGTCGAGGTAAGTGGCTTTCCTAACTCTGTGTTGGGGATTTCCCTTAGGCATTTTTATACTGATTTTACTATGTGGACGCCTTGTACGTGAGGTGACGAGTGCGCACACGGGTCATGGTTGCTAAATTCCCATTTTTCCTACCGTGTCATAACTCATTTCGTTCCTATATTACTGCTTCATGTTATAACTGATTAGTTAGCATAGGAATGAGCATGCCTACCTGTTTTCATTGAACTCCCCGTATTTGCTACTATTTGCTCCATGCTCAGGTAGTTTTACCTTATTCTTGCCTATTGTTATCTTGAATTATTTAATTGCGCCGTATCCGAAAGCATTTTGCATCTTATATTCAAATTGGGACTACATAACGAGATCTGGGAGCTTTCCCCCTGTAATACACTGCATATTTAAATTGGGACTACGATTGAGATCCGAGAGCTTTCCACCTATACTGCATAGAATATTTAAATTGGGACTACGGACTGAGATCCGGGAGCTTTCCCCCTGTACTGCATTGCATATTTGCTGTTGAGATATATGTTGTGCTGAGTCGAGGGCTTTTCTTTATTATTTCTTCCAGTTTTCCTTTAAACTCTGCTTATTTTAGCTATTTACATGTCATTGTTCAAACTTATAACTGTCTTATTTTCAAACTCAGTAGTGCCTTAACCTGCTCGTCACTACTTGAGTGGGTTAGTCTTGGAACTTACGGAGTATCGAATGCGGAGTACTCACGCCCTTTCCTGCGCATGTTTTTCCCATTTGCAGATCCAGGTACCGGTACGCAGCGTTTTGGCTAGGAGTACTACAACACTTGCTCAGGAGACCGCGATGTAATCCTGCTGCATCCGTAGAATCTCACGTGTCCCCATCTACTCTACTATAGGCATAGGAGATAGACATATACACAATTTCCTTATTCCCTTGTACAGAGATATAGTTGTATAAAGCTTGTGACTTGGTGATATTTCGGGTTTTGGGAGAGTGAAAGATGTAAATGCCGAGCGGCTTAAGTTTTATAGTTATTGCTACATCTTTACTGTTTATTTCTGTGTTGTCTTATTTTTCGCATAATTTAGGCTTACCTAGTCGTAGAGACTAGGTGCCGTCACGAGGCCGTTCGGAGGGTAAATTCGGGTTGTAACAAGTTAATATCAGAGCGTTTAGGTTCATAGGAGTCACAAGTCACAAGCCGGTTTATTTGAGTCTCGCAGATCGGTGCGGAGACATGCGTATCTATCTTCGAGAGGCTATGTAACTGTTAAGAACAATCACATTCTTTGGAAATCCTTACCGTGCTAGTTACTGTCATCAAAATTCTTAAACTCTATTCTATTCTTGCTTACAGATGGTTCGTACTCATACCGGACGTACTGATGACCAGGCACCCGAGCCCCCAGCCAGAGCCGTTAGAGGTAAGGGCCGGGGCAGGGGCGATCACGCGCAGCAGCCCGAGCAGCAGCGAGAGCAGAGGCAGAGGGTTCCCCAGCAACCACATTGGAGGGGCACAGGAGGTCCCTACTATAACTCCAGCCCTCCAGGAGACACTGGCTCAGTTTTTGAGTGTCTTCAGTACTCTGTCTCAGGCGGGATTACTTCCGATAGCCCCAGCTACATCCCAGGATGGGGGAGGGACACAAACTGCCGCAGCCCGTACTCCTGAGCAGAGGATTCATATTGGGCAGGTTCCAGAGTATATTCCTATGGCCCCAGCAGCTCCAGGTCAGCATGAGACTAGGATAGATGTTCCTGAGGCAGAGGAGCTCCGACTTGAGAGGTACAAGAAGTACCACCCACCTGAGTTCAGCGGACTAGCTTCGGATGACACATTGGGTTTTCTTGAGGGGTGTCATCGCATTCTACGAACTATGGGTATTGTGGAGACGAGTGGGGTTTCTTTCACTACTTTCCAGCTGAGGGGAGAAGCTTATCAGTGGTGGCGTGCTTTTGATCTTAGTAGTCTGGACGAGGCAACTTCACTAACTTTGGCTCAGTTCTCAGAGATGTTCCTACTTGAGTTTGTCCCTCAGAGCCTCAGGGATGCCTGGCGTGCAGAGTTTGAGCATCTACGCCAGGGTACTATGATTGTGTCGGAGTATACAGTCCGTTACAGCGATTTGGCTCTTCATGCACCAGTTTTGGTTGCCACTGTCCGAGAGAGGGTTCGACGCTTTATTGAGGGGATCCACCCCAGTATTCGGACTAGTATGGCCAGGGAGCTGGAAACAGACATCACTTACCAGCAGGCCATGAGTATTGCCCGGAGGATTGAGAGTATGTTGGCCCGGGACAGGGAGTAGAGAGAGGCCAAGAGGTCTCGAGAGACCGGTCACTTTTTAGGAGCTCGTGCACCTGCACCACGCTATGGTAGGGGTTTTGTGAGTCGCCTCATTCATTCAGCTCTTCCACCAGCCAGTGGTATTCCAGCTCCTTCTAGACCTCAGGATCCTTACTATGCACCACCAGTATCTCAGGTGCCTTCAGCGCGAGGTGCTATCATTGGCCAGTCCAGCAGGCCAGTTCAGAGTCAGCAGCAGCCGCCACGTCCTCCGAGGGGTTGTTTTGGGTGTGGTGACCCTCTTCATGTGATCAGAGATTGCCCCAGAGCTAGGAGGGATGCACCACCTCAGACTTATCAGGTTCCACGTCTTCCACCTGGTCCTCTAGCTATTCTTCCAGCCCCAGCTACTACCCCACCACCTCAGGCAGCTCGAGGCGGAGGTCGGGGAGGTAGAGGTCGCCCTAGAAGGGGAGGCCATGCCAGATATTGTGCTCTTCCAGCCCGTTTAGAGGCCATTACTTCAGATTCGGTCATTACAGGTATTGTTCCCGTTGGTCATAGGGATGCATCGGTATTATTTGACCCAGGATCTACATATTCGTATGTGTCTTTGCTTCACATCTGGGGATCTCTCGGGATTCTTTGAGTTCCCCCGTTTATGTTTCTACTCTTGTGGGAGATTCTCTTGTTGTGGACTGCGTATATAGATCGTGTTTGATAGTTATCAGTGGTTTTGAGACCAGGGTTGAGTTATTATTACTCAGTATGGTAGATTTTGACATTATATTGGGCATGGACTGGTTGTCTCCCTACTATGCTATTCTTGATTGTCACACCAAGACCGTGACGCTGGCAATGCCAGGATTACCGAGGTTAGAGTGGAGAGGTTCCTTAGAGTACACTCGTCGCCGAGTCATTTCTTTTCTTAAGGCTCAGCGGATGGTTGAAAAGGGGTGTGATGCATACTTAGCTTATGTGAGAGATGTCAGTGTTGAGACCCCTACAGTTGAGTCTATCCCCGTTGTTAGGGACTATCCTGATGTTTTTCCAGCTGATCTTCCGGGTATGCCGCCCGATAGAGACATTGATTTTGGCATTGACTTGTTGCCGGACACTCAGCCCATTTCCATTCCTCCCTATCGCATGGCTCCTCTTGAGTTAAAGGAGTTGAAAGAGCAGTGCAGGAGTTGCTGGACAAAGGTTTCATTAGACCCAGTGTATCACCTTGGGGTGCTCCGGTGTTATTTGTAAAGAAAAAGGATGGTTCGATGCGTATGTGCATTGACTACCGGTAGCTGAATAAGGTGACAGTGAAGAACAGGTACCCATTGCCCACATTGATGATTTATTTGACCAGTTACAGGGTGCTAGGGTGTTCTCCAAGATTGATCTTCGTTCGGGTTATCATCAATTGAAGATTCGGGAGTCGGATATCTCGAAGACTGCCTTCAGGACCAAATATGGCCACTATGAGTTCCTTGTTATGTCATTTGGGCTGATCAATGCCCCACCAGCCTTCATGCACCTGATGCACAACGTATTTCGGCCGTATCTTAATACTTTCGTCATCGTGTTCATTGATTACATTCTGGTATACTCTCGGTCCCAGGAGGACCATGAGCATCATTTCAGGAACGTGCTTCAGACATTGAGAAAGAAGAAGTTGTATGCCAAATTTTCTAAGTGTGAATTTTGGCTTGATTCTGTGGCATTATTAGGCCATGTGGTATCTTCAAATGGGATCAAGGTAGACCCGAAGAAGGTAGAGGCGGTGCAAAGTTGGCCTAGACTGTCTTCAGCTACTGAGATCCGCATTTTCCTCAGTTTGGCTGGTAATATCGCTGTTTTGTGGAGGGATTTTCATCCATTTCAGCGCCCATGACTAGATTGACCCAGAAGGGTGCACCTTTTATATGGACTGGGGAGTGCAAGGAGAGATTTCAGAAGCTCAAGACAACCCTGACTATAGCTCCAGTGTTAGTATTATCCACATGTTCAGGGTCCTATACAGTCTAATGTGATGCTTCGAGGATTGGCCTAGGAGCAGTGTTGATGCAGGACGGTAGGGTGATTGCCTACGCGTCCAGACAGTTGAAGGTGCATGAGAAAAACTACCCTGTGCATGATCTCGAGTTGGCAGCGATTGTTCACGCCCTGAAGATATGGCGTCATTATTTATATGGTGTTCCATGTGAGATATTCACGGATCACCGGAGCTTGCAACACATATTCAGGAAGAAGGATCTTAATCTGCGCCAACGTAGGTGGTTGGAGTTACTCAGGGATTATGACATCACTATATTATACCACCCGGGAAAGGCCAATGTGGTGGCCGACGCCTTGAGTCACCGGGCGAAGAGTTTGGGTAGTTTGGCATATCTTCGTGCAACTGAGAGACCCTTAGCCTTGGATGTTCAGTCCTTAGCCAATCAGTTCGTGAGACTGGATCTTTCTGAGCCTCGTCGGGTATTTTCTTGTGTTGTTGCTCGATCTTCTCTTTATGACCGCATTCGGGAGCGCCAGTATGACGATCCCAACCTTCGGGCTCTTCAGGATAGAGTTCGGCAGGGTGATGCTAGAGATGTTACCATAGATTATGATGGTGCGATGAGGATGCAGGGCCGTATTTATGTGCCCAACGTAGATGGGCTTCGGGAGTTGATTCTTGAAGAGTCCCATAGCTCGCGGTATTCCATCCATCCGGGTACCGCAAAGATGTACCAGGATCTGAGATAGCACTATTGGTGGCGAAGGAGGAAGAAGGATATAGCAGAGTTTGTAGCCAAGTGTCTCAATTGTCAGCAAGTCAAATGTGAGCATAAGAGACCGGGAGGATTACTTCAGTAGATTAAGCTTCCCGAGTGGAAGTGGGAGCGAATTACCATGGACTTTGTGGTTGGACTTCCTCGGACCTTGGGAAAGCATGATGCTATTTGGGTGATTGTGGAATGGCTTACCAAATCAGCTTATTTCATTCCAGTGTTGACTACATATTCTTCTGAGAGGTTGGCCCAGATCTACATTCGGGAGATAGTCCGATTGCACGGTGTGCCGGTGTCCATTCTATCAGATCGAGGTCCTCAGTTCACCTCGCACTTCTGGAGAGCCTTGCATAGAGAGTTGGGTACCTAGATTGATCTCAGTACATCATTTCACCCTCAGACGGGCGGACAGTCCGAGCGCACGATTCAGATTCTTGAGGATATGATTCGTGCCTGTGTGATGGATTTTGGATGGTCATGGGATCGATATTTGCCTCTTTCAGAGTTTTCTTATAATAACAACTACCAGTCCAGCATTCAGATGGCGCCGTATGAGGCTTTGTATGGTAGGCGATGCAGGTCTCCAGTAGGATGGTTTGAGCCGGGCGAGGCCCGATTGTTGGGTGCAAACTTGGTTCAGGATGCCCTGAACAAGGTGAAGGTGATCCAAGAGAGACTTCTCACAACTCAGTCCAGGCAGAAGAGTTACGAGGACCGGAAGGTTTGTGACTTGGCATTTATGACTGGTGATCAGGTTTTTCTTCGGGTATCGCCTATTAAGGGCGTCATGAGATTCGGGAAGAAGGGTAAGTTGAGTCCGAGGTTCATTGGCCCTTTTGAGGTGTTGCAGTGGATTTGGGAGGTTGCGTATGAGTTGGCCTTGCCTCCCAACCTAGCAGGAGTTCATCCGGTGTTCCACGTTTCCATGCTCCAGAAGTATCACGATGATCCGACTCATGTTTTGGATTTTAGCTCAGTCCAGTTAAGGATTGGAGCCTGTGGCTATATTAGACAGGCAAGTCAGGAAGCTCAGATCGAAGAATATTGCCTCAGTTAAGGTTCAGTGGAGGGGTCATCCGGTCGAGGAGGCGACTTGGGATACCGAGCAGGATATGCAGAGTCAGTACCCTCACCTTTTCTCAGCTTCAGGTATGTTCCTATACTCGTTCGAGGATGAACGATTTTCTTAAGAGGGGGAGAATGTAACGACCCGGTCGGTCGTTTTGAGAGTTAGCGCCTCGATCCCCTAATAACTGCTTATCCCATGTCTATTTATGTTATTGAAACTTGTCGAAGCGTTGAGTGGTGAAATCCGGAGTGATTTTGGACACTTAGTCCTTAAATATGGATTTTTGCTTTAGAAATCAGGTCGTAGCTAGAACTGTGTGAAGATAGATCCGAAATGGAATTACGTCGACTCCGTTAGCTCCGTTGGGTGATTTTGGGGTTAGGAGCATGTTCGGAATGTGTTTACGAGGTCAGTTGTAGATTTAGGCTTGAATTGGCTAAAGTTGGAATTTCGGCGATTTCGGCCAATAGGTGAGATTTTTATATCGGACTCGGAATAGAACTACGAAAGCAAAAGCAGGTCCGTAATGTCATTTATGACCTGTGTGCAAAATTTGAGGTCATTCGGATGAGTTTAGACGTGTTTCGGCATCGAATGTGAATTCTAGAAATTTCATAAGTTCTTAGGCTTGAATCTAAGCATATTTGATGATTTTGATGTTATGAGACGTGTTTTTAAGGCTCGACCAAGTTTGAATGAGGTATTAGGGTCAGTTGGTGGTTTTGGTTGAGGTCCTAGGGGCCTTGGATGTGTTTCAAGTGTTCAAACGGGCATTTTGGCCTTATAGACTTAGCTGGTTTTGCTGGTTTTTCACCAGCAGTGTTTTGTTCTCCGCGATCGCATAAGGTATATATGGGAGGCCTGTGATTTGTTCTTCGTGATCGCACAATGATAACCGCAATCGCAGTGCATGGAAGTATTGGTCTCCGCGATTGTGTAGCATAAGGCGCGATCGCATAGTAGATATTAGGTTTGAGGAAAGGGCCAATGTTTGTTCTCCGCGATCGCAAAACACCATATGCGATTGCATAGCTTTGAGGGCAGGGGCTCCACGATCGCAGACCTGTAAGTGCGAACGCTATGAAGGATTTCTGGCGCGTGTAAGTTTACCCTCCGCGATCGCGACTCGTTATAGGCGATCGCATAGTAGAAATGACTAGGAAGTCTTTTAAAAGTCTAATTCCGAGGGTTTATGTTATTTTCACCATTTTTTATTTTTGAGAGCTCGGGAGAGGCAATTTTTGGAAGCATTTGCACCTGGGTAACTTGGTTAAGTAATATTTAACCATTATAGATCAATTTCCATGATTCTACTCTTAATTTCCACCTCTAACTTCGAAAAAAATCTTGGGTAGAAAGAGGGAAAAATGGGATGAACTTCATAGACCAAATTATTGAGTTTTGATTGGGTGTTTGACCTCCAATTTGAGAGATTCTTATATGGTTAGACTCGTGAGTGAACGAGTGTCCGGAAAATATAATTTTTACCCTATTCCGAGATGTGGGGCTGGGAGACATTTTGGGCGAATTTCCTAATTTCGCGTATTAGCTTCGAATTAATTAGCTATTTTTTTTCCGTGAAGTGATATTTACATTATACAATTGAATTGAATAGATTTGGGCCACCCGGAGTCGGATACTCATGGCAAGAACGTGGTATTGAGTTGATTAGCGCAGTCGAGGTAAGTGGCTTGCCTAACTTTGTGTTGGGGATTTTCCTTAGGCATTTTTATACTGATTTTACTATGTGGACGCTGTGTACATGAGGTGACGAGTGCGCATACGGTTCATGGTTGCTAAATTCCCGTTTTACCTCCCATGTCATAACTCATTCCATTCCTATATTACTGCTTCATGTTATAACTGATTAGTTAGCATATGAATGATCATGCCTACCTGTTTTCATTGAATTCCCCGTATTTTCTACTATTCGCTCCATGCTCAGGTAGTTTTACCTTATTCTTGCCTATTGTAATCTTGAATTATTTAATTGTGCCGTATCCGATAGCATTCTGCATCTCATATTTATATTGGGACTACGGACCGAGATTCAGGAGCTTTCCCCCTGCACTGCACTGCATATTTAAATTGGGACTACAGATTGAGATCCGGGAGCTTTCCCCTGTACTGCATAGCATATTTAAATTGGGACTACGGAATGAGATTCGGGAGCTTTCCCCCTGTACTGCATTGCATATTTGCTGTTGAGATTTATGTTGTGCTGAGCCGAGGGCTTTTCTTTATTATTTCTTCCAGTTTTCCTTTAAACTCTGCTTATTTTAGCTATTTGCATGTCATTGTTCAAACTTATAACTGTCTTATTTTCAAACTCAGTAGAGCCTTAACCTGACCTCATCACTACTTGACTGGGGTTAGGCTTGGCACTTACGGAGTACCAAATGTGGAGTACTCACGCCCTTTCCTGCGCATGTTTTCCCCATGTGCAGTTATTGATACCGGTACGCAGCGTTTTGGCTAGGAGTACTACAACACTTGCTCAGGAGACCTCGAGGTAATTCTGCCGCGTCCGCAGAATCTCACGTGTCCCCATCTACTCTACTATAGGCATAAAAGATAGAAATATACACAGTTTCCTTATTCTGTTGTATAGAGCTATAGTTGTATAAAGCTTATGACTTGGTGATATTCCGGGTTTTGGGAGAGTGAAAGTTGTAAATGCCGAGCAACTTAAGTTTTATAGTTATTGCTACATCTTTACTGTTTATTTCTGTGTTGTCTTATTTTCAGCATAATTTAGGCTTACCTAGTCGTAGAGACTAGGTGCCGTTACGAGACCGTTCGGAGGATACATTAGGGTCGTGACACCACAAATAGCCAAAGTGGCACCGTCCTTCCCAGATCCCCTTACAGAGCTCCCTTCTCCCCCTCTCTCGTGATTTTTATTTTTCCCCAGTTTTCTCCGCCTATCCGGAATTTCTACATCAATAATTGACCCAACCAAAACAAACCTGTTTTCAGAAGTAGTAGTTGTCGACCCAACTTCAAGATTACCTTGTCCAGTGTCAGATGAACGAGGTGTTTCATCCTCATTAGCAGATTTGAAAGACTCACTGGAGAATTGAGAGTCTTCGACCTTGTCATCTTGAAGTATCTCCTCTAAAAATCTGGCACGAGACCTAGAAGCCACTGATTTTCTGGCCAAAACTTTCACTCTATGTGCCCTGGGGGCTGGAGTAGGGGTAGGTGTAGGTTCAGGAATAGGTTCAAGAAGTGGAGGGTTTTGGGGGGTTGAAGATCTGGCTGGATAATGTGAACTGTATACTGATTGAGAATTAGAACTAAAATCACCGTCCTCATAATCATGGGTGGAGAAAGAAGATGAAACAGCTGATTGTGAAGACATTTTTATGAAGAATTTGGAAGAGAAGAAAGTTGATCAGTTTTGGTTTGAGAGGAAAGATGAACTAGGTTCGACGGTTATGTTATGAAGAGGGGAGGTAATGATGGCATTTTAAAGATATGGCTATTAAGTGTACAACGAGTAGAATATTTAATCAAGTGGGAGTCTAATCGATGTAGGAGTGTCATTTATTAGATGGTTATAAACCCCTAAATCTAGGCGACTTAAGATACGATGGGACTCCTTGAAACAGGTTCATTTTAGGATAAGTACTGCGAATTTGAATTGAACCAATTATAGATAGAGTCCTGCTCATATGTGACTATAATTAATTCAAGAAGTGTATGGAGATGAGAACGTACCTTGTCAGTCAGATGAACCAGCAGCGATGAACCAGGTTCATCGTGTTATAGTTGTTAATATGCCTCAATTTACAAAGATAGAAAAACATCATTAGCAACCAGGGAATCATATAAATACATGGCAAGAGAGTACGTCAATAAAGTCATGTTACTGAGCAATGATTAGTTTGGTTAATTATCTATTTTAGTGTTTCTAGCCAATTTTGTTTTTTTTATTTTTTTTCATTTTCATTTTTTTTAACTAGGTGATCATAATCATCCCTAATTCAAGCCGGATTCTCTCAAAATGCTCCCTACTCAGTGCTTTAGTAAGGATGTCTGTAATTTGCTTGTCAGTAGCACAAAATTCAATTGAGATCATTCTTTTTTCATAGTTATCCCTTAGGAAATGGTGTCTAACATCTATGTGCTTAGTTATTTTATAATGAACCGGGTTCTTTGTCATACTAATTGTACTAGTGTTGTCACAGAAAATAGGAATGCATCCAACCTCTATACCAAAGTCCATGAGTTGTTGTTTGATCCATAGCAACTGAGCACAGCATGAGGCTGCAGCCACATATTCAGCCTCAGCAGTAGACAAGGCTAATGAGTTTTGTTTCTTGGTGGCCCAAGACACAAGGCAAGAGCCCAAAAAGTGAGCCATGTCTGAGGTACTTTTCCTGCCAACCAGAAAACTTGCATAATCTGCATCAGCATATCATACAAGGTCGAAATTACTACCTTTAGGATACCAAAGGCATAAATCAGTAATGCCTTTCAGATATCTCAGAATTCTCTTGACTGCAGTGAGATGGGACTCCTTTGGATTTGCCTGAAACCTAGCACACAGTCCTACACTGAACACAATATCAGGTATGCTGGAAATGAGATATAATAAAGACCCAATCATCCCTCTGTATAGCTTATGATCAACGGATGAACCAGGTTCATCCACATCTAATTTTGTAGTTGTGGCTATGGGGGTGTCAATTTCCTTTGAGTCTTCCATTTTAAATCTTTTGAGTAATTCATTCACATATTTTTGTTGATGGATCATTGTTCCATTTGAGTTTTGCTTGATTTGCAAGCCTAAGAAGAAGTTTAGATCACCCATCATACTCATCTCAAATTCACTCCCCATAAGTTTAGAAAATTCCTCACTCAATTTTTGAGTGGTCGCACCAAATATGATATAATCCACATATATTTGCACAACCGGGAGATCCTTACCCTTTTCTTTTAAGAACAACGTACTGTCTATTTTTCCTCGTTTGTATCCATGTTCTAGCAAGAATTTTGATAGTCGTTCATACCATGATCTTGGTGCTTGTTTGATTCCATACAAAGCCTTGTCAAGTTTGTATACATGGTCAGGTGTCTCCTTGCTTTCAAAACCCGGAGGTTGTTTGACGAATACATCTTCCTTCAGATAGCCATTGAGGTAAGCACTCTTAACATCTATCTGATGGAGAGTGAATTCCATGTGTGCAGCAAATGCTATAAGAAGTCTGATTGCCTCCAGTCTTGCCACAGGGGAAAAGGTCTCATCATAGTCAATTCCCTCTTTTTGACTATATACTTGGACAACCAGTCTAGCCTTGTTTCTTGTAACAGTTCCATCCTCATTGAGCTTGTTCCTGAAGACCCACTTTGTGCCAATCACTGATATGTCTAGTGGTCTGGGTACCAAGTTCCAAACTTGACTTCTTTCAAATTGATTCAGTTCTTCTTGCATGGAATTTACCCAGTCAGCATCCTGTAGGGCTTCACCAATGTGTTTTGGTTCAATCAAGGATAGAAAGGCATCAAACGTACAAAGATTTTTCAAAGAGGATCTTGTTTTGATTCTTGATGTCAAGTCTGTTATGATGTTCTCAAGAGGGTGAGAACTCTGATATCTGTGTGGTTTGAGCACCAATTATTCACTTCTAGATAGTTCCATGGTGTCTTGTTGTTGTGGAACAGGATCAGGGCCAAGGTTCACATGTTAAGTTCCCCCTGTTATGTTGCTTGGGGTAGTTGGACCTGGTCCATCACCTGTTCGATCTTCCATATTTGCTTCAATGTGTTCACTGCTTCTCACCAGTCCAAGCTCTTCATTTTCTGGTTCATGTCTCTCAGAAAGAGTGTTAGTTTCATCAAAGACAACATGCACACTCTCTTCTACACACATAGTTCTTTTATTATATACTTTATAATCTTTGCTATGTGATGAATATCCCAAGAATACTCCCTCATCACTTCTGGGATCATATTTACCTAGGGAATCTTTGCCATTATTGTGCACAAAGCACTTGCATCCGAAAGCCCTAAGGTGGGATATGTTGGGCTTTCTCCCTTTAAGTAATTCATAAGGAGTTTTCTCTACCAGTGGCCTGGTCATGCATCTATTTATTATGTAGCATGCAGTGTTTATTGCTTCTGCCCAGAAGCTGTGGGGTAGTTTGCTAGAAAGAAGCATGGTTCTTGCCATGTCTTCAAGAGTTCTATTCTTTCTTTCAACAACCCCATATTGCTATGGGGTTCTAGGGACAGAAAATTTGTGATTGATACCATGTTCATCACATAAATCATCAAACTTTGCATTCTCAAATTTAGTACCATGATCAGATCTTATGGATTCTAGTTGATTTCCTAACTGTTTTTGAGTTTTTCTAACAAATGAAGTGAACATATCAAATGCTTCATCTTTAGATGTCAGAAATAAGGTCCAAGTGAACCTTGAGTAGTCATCAACTACCACCATAACATATTTCTTACCACCTCTGCTCAGAGTTCTTATAGGACCACAAAGATCCATATGAACTAGTTCCAACGTCCTGGTGGTACTGACCATTTTCTTACTTTTGAATGAGGATCTTACATGCTTCCCCCTTTCACATGCCTCGCAAATTTTGTCTTCATTGAACTTAATGTTAGGAAGCCCTACCACTAAGTCCTTAGAGACTAATTTGTTAAGCTGATTNCTCTGTCACACAATTGTGACACACTGATCGGGCTATATTTCAAGCCATCTATTAGGTACACATGTTCGATGGAACGTGTTTCATCCTTACCTACCTTGCCAACCCCAATAATTTCACCTTTCTTTCCGTTTTCAAAGGAGACATTTCCTCCTTTGAGGCTTTCAAGTGAAAGGAAATGTTCCTTGTTCCCTTTTATATGCTTTGAGCAGCCAAGCAACCACTATCCAAATACCAAATTTGGCTGCTTCCTCTCACTTGAACCTACAAAAAGAAATCAGGGCTTAGTTTTAAGAACCCAAACTAGTTTGGGTCCTTTTCTATGAGAAAATGGATGAATCAAGTTTTTTCTGGCCCAATTTGGTAACCAGTTTTTCTTTTTAACAAACCTCTCATTTTTTCGACTGCCCTGCTCTTTTGCCGTACACTCAATTTTGTAGTGGCCAGTCTTACCACAGTGGGGGCAAATTTTATTCTCAGGGAGAGTGAGATACTTGCTTTTGGGATCCCACTTGGGCAATTGACTCCCAAATCCAAGCCCTCTCCGGTTTCTACTATGATTCTCTTGAAGCCATGTCAAGGCATCGGAGGATTTATTCCATTTACAAGTTCGATCCAACTCATGTTTGACTTTACCAAGTTCTTATTTAAGTGTCCTTATCTATTCATCCTTGGAATACATCTTATCTTTTAGTTTTTCTATATTTTCGTCTAACATGATATGAGAATGATCAACAATCGTTTTACTAGATCCCAGCTTTAATTTTAAGTTTTCAGATTTTAGCTCTAGAATCTCAGTTTCAAGTGGATGAACCTGGTTCAACAAGATAGTGTTTTTATTTTCAGATTCACTTACTCTGATTTCCAGGTTCATGTATTTTGCTTTTAGCATTGCACATTCTTTATAGAGTTGCTCCTTCTCTTTGGTTGTTTCTTCGGAATCATCCATGAAATCAAGTTGCAACTCAGAGAGTTTTTCCTTAGATAGGAACTTTATTTTGTTTTTAAGATGGGAGATACTTACCTCTGGTTCTTCATGTGATTCCTCATCAGATTCTCCAATTGCCATGAGCGCCTGATCTTCATTCTCACCATCTTCTGATTCTTCATATGAACTTTCCCCCCAAGCAGCAACCATAGCTTTTGCTGTGGTTTTCTTGGGTTGGACTAGTTCCTTCTTCCTGTTCTTTCTTTCAAATCTCTCCTTTTTTCATTCCACTTCCCACTGAGGATAGTTCTTGATAAGGTGGTCAGTCTTTCCACACTTGTAGCATCCCTCGTTGGTTGGCTTTTCTGGAGCTTTTTATTTGTTGTAGTTTCCTCCTCTAGAGATGCCCTTCTTCCTTATGAGAAAGTTTCTGAATTCTTTGGTAATCATGGCCATCTCATCTTCCTCCAGATCTGCTCCCTCAGTGATCCTCAGTGCTAGACTCCTCTCCTTCTTTGGAGCATCCATTTTCATTGTCTGCCTTATGAGTTCATAAGTAGTAAGGTTTCCAATTAGCTCGTCCAATCTGAGGGTTGCCATATTTTTGGATTCGTGGATAGCAGTGATCTTACTTTCCCAGGAAATTGAAAAGACCATTGTCAGGATCTTCTTTATCCTGTCCTCTTCAAGAATGACTCTACCAAGAGACTTAAGTTCATTTGTCAAGGTTGTGAACCTTGTGTACATCTCTTGGATTGTCTCTCCTTCTTTCATAGTGAAGTTTTCATACTGAGAGTATAGTAGAGTACCTCTTGATCTTTTCACCTGAGGTGTTACTTCATGGGCTACTTGTAAGGTATCCCAGATTTCTTTGGCAGTGGTGCAACTTTGAATCCTACTGTATTCGTCTGGACCTAGTCCACAAACTAGCCACTTTTTGGCCTTAGCATTTTTCTCCCATTTCTTCAGATCCTCAGCAGTGCAATCAGCCCTAGTTTTTGGTAAATCTACACCTTCAGCAGTCTTCTTCATGGTGGCTAGAGGACCATCAATGACTATGTCCCAGAGTTCATAGTATTCTCCAATAAGGTGGTCTTTCATCTTGTTCTTCCAACAGGAGTAAAACTGGACATTGAAGAGTGGTGGCCTTGCTGTTGATTGACCCTCCCAGTTTCCAGGTGGTGCAATCATTTTGATCTTTTCCAAGGTGTTAGCCTTCTTAAGGATAAACCGCTCTGATACCAATTGATGTTTTATACGTCAATGCCACACAAGAGGGGGGAGGGGTGATTTGTGTGGTGTCCAATTTTCGAGTGCTGTCTTTATAGAAGAACCTGGTTCCTCTTGGTGTTCCAACTTATATTGTTTGCGGAAAAGTAATTGCAGAATTAAAGAACACAACAATTTTACGTGGAAAATACCTGGCTCAAAAGGTGAAAAACCCACGACCTACTTCCCAGTAGGATTTTCGCAAACTCTTCACTATGACAATGAGCCAAACAACATTTACAAAATAAACTCTTTTGTAAATCTAAGGACTAACTCTAATCCCTTTGTAGCAAACTAGCCTCTAGCTAATTGCGACAACTTCAAGTTAACTCTAACTTGAACAGTGTGTACCTATTACAATTGCTTCTAATAAAGCTGAAAGATACAATATTTAATCTCCTACTATAAACCAACTAGATTCAAAAGATAATAGATGGAACTGGTTCTTCTAGCTGGTTCACGTAGCTTTTATGTCGCACAAGGAATCTGCTTGCAAAAATTGCTTTGGTAATTTTACTTTCAGTTCTTGTTTCACTTCTGCCTTTGTACGATGCAATCTTCAGCAGGAATGCTTCAACACTTTATAGAGTCAGTCATTGAGATATGTTGTTCAATTCTAATGCAACTCTTCCTTGGTGGAAGAGTTTGTATTTATCTCAACTTCCTCCTTTTGTTTCTGTCCTTGCTGAACTCGAACTCTAACCTCTTATCAATTTGTAACCTTTTCGCTTTAGGAGACAACCTCCTAGTTCCTGGATAATTCACAATCATGTTTATCTCCTGTGCATAGACGGTTCTTATGCCAATGGGTCTGTTCGAGTATGTTTGCCCTGATGGACCTGGTTCAACCGGGTAGGCATTTGTCAGTCTTCAAAACCATGCAGTGACTTGGTTCAACAGTTTAGTACCCTCGGGTCTAGATTTACAATCGTTACTTACCTCAAACTGGATAAAACTCTAGTCCGTGATGCTCTTGCTCTTTTATTCGACCTCCAAATGCTCTGAATCTATCCAAAATCAATATACATTCATCAATACGCGCTAAAGGAATGAATCCCATATGAAATCTACCAATTTAGACCAAAAATCCCAAAATTGGCTAAACCTGGGCCCCCAAGCCCACGCCTCAAAATCTGATAAAATTTACAAAACTAAGAAACCCATTTTCTCCTGAGTCTAACCATACCAAATTTATCAAAATCCAACCTCGAATCGATGTTCAACTTTCAAAAACCCATTTATGAAGTTTCTACAATATTTTCCCCAATTTACATCCCAACTTTCTAATCAAATGATGAATCCAACATTATAATCATGAATTTTAAACAAAACTAAGTTAGAATCACTTACCCTGATGGTTTTCTTGAAAATCCCTCGAAAAATCGCCAAAACCCGAGCTCTCTAGGTCAAAGTATGAAACTAAAACCCCGAATCTCATATTTATAGTGCACCCATCTGATTCGAGTTGCGCTGAACGCCAAAAATCACCTCCACCGCGCTCCTCTCTCCGCGGTCCGCAGAATTCCCACTGCGGCCGCGAAAAGCCTCTAGCTCTTGGGGTCGCGTCCCTTTTCCGCTGTTTGTGCCAAACCCCTCCGCTGACCGCAGAATTATGTCGCCTCTGCGAAACCCTTCCGCTGACCGTGAATTTCCAGCGCGACATGCGTTCCCAACTTCAGATAACAACCCCTGAACAACAGCAAACTCACCCCAGCAACACCAGACCTGTTTTCAACAGCTAATTCACTTGTTAACCATCCGAAACACACCCGAGACACTTAGGACCGCAACCAACCAACCACACCAACACATCCCATAACATCATTCAAACTTAATCAAACCTACAAATTACTTGAAACAACATCAAACATCAAATCAAATCTCGGATTCAAGCCTAAGAACTCCAAACTCCTAAATTCCACAAATGACTCCGAAACTAATCAAACCTTGTCCGAATATTCTCGAATTTTTCACACAAGTCAAACATGACACCACGAATCCATTTCAACTCTCGAAATTTCATTCTGACCCCGTTATCAAATTTTCCCTTACTGGCCGGAAATTACCAAACTGCTATTTTTGCCAATTCAAGCCTAACTTTATCCCGGACTCACAAATCGCATCCCGAACCTAACCAACCAATCTGGTACCATACATTACAGATGAACACCACCTGAACAAGTAGAAATAGGGTAAAACTCTCTAAACGATCGGTCGGGTCGTTACAAGGAAACTAAGGAGTTATCAACCTTGATTAGAAGACCAGTAATTGATCTCCTAGTAACTGGACAAGCTGCCCAATATGCATCATAGTATGCAGTGACAGTGTTGCGATGATGACTGGATAGTAGAATGCCTTGACCTGGACTGTTATTTAACATACTTCACAATTCTTAATGTTGCTTTCATGTGAGACTTTTTTTGTTGTTGAAGAAACTGGCTTAGAGTCTGGACTCCAAATGATATATCTGGTCTTGTTACACTCAAGTATAGAAGTTTTCTTATTAACCTCTGAAGGGCAGCCTGATCAACACTAGGACCTGCTTCTGATTTTTCATTCTTCCAAATGTGTTCATCATACTGCTTAGTTGTAAGCTTCACATTTGTATCAATTGTTGTAGCTGCTAGTTTAGATGATGTTAATCCTACTTCTGCAAAGAGTTCCAATGCATATTTTCTCTTATGCATAACAATCCCTTCACTTGATCTAGCAAATTCTAAGCCTAGAAAATATCTTAACTCCCCTAGATCTTTCATTTTGAAAATGTTCTGCAGAGAATTCTTGGTGTCTTGAATGAGTTTCAAATTGTTACCAGTAAGTAGCATGTAATCAACATATATTAGAACCAAAACCATACCTTCAATTGTCCTTTTTATATATAAATGATCATATTGACTTTTCTTGAATTGTAATTTTATAAGAGCTTCATAACCATTCCATTGTCCTGGGGCCTCTTTTAATCCATACAAGGATTTGGTAAGTCAGTATACCATCTTCTCCCCCTGATTTTCAAATCATTGAGGTAGATCCATATAGATTTCATCAAGTAAATCACCTTAAAAAAAGTATTGTATACATCCATTTGATGTATATGCCATTGTTTAGCAGCTGCTAGTGCCAGTATTGTTCTAAGAGTTACAATTTTCACCACAGGTGATAATATTTCTTGATAATTAATGCTTCTTGTTGGCTATAAACTTTGGCTACAAGCCTAGACTTAAATCTTTCTATCTCCCCTGAAGCTTGATATTTTATCTTGTATATTCATTTGCAGCCTATAGGTTTTTTTCCTTCAGGAAATTTGACTAATGTCCAGGTGTTATTGCTTTTTAATGTCTTTATATCTTCTTGCATTGCTGCTATCCATCTTGGATCTTTACTAGCTTCAGCATATGTAGCAGGCTCAGTGGTAGAAGAGAAAGTTGCAGTAAAGGCTTGGTATTTTGGAGATAAGTGATCATATCCCATGTAATTGTTCAAAGGATATGATACCTCTTCATGAATATTTAATGACACAAAATCTTTAATCCAAGTTGGGGGTTGTTTGTCTCTGTTATATTTTCTTACTGGAAGTTGTTGTGTATTGAATTGACCTCTAATCAGTGTTCCAATTGATACAGTTTGATTATTCTGATGTGCTTGAATTTCTCCTTCACTAGGCATCTGATGATCAATAAAAATATTGTCTTGCTGACTATCATGGTGTTCTTCTGTGTTATCAACTAGTGATGTTTGAGTTATTGTTGGTTCTTGAGTGTTATCTACATTAATGTAACAATTAGTCTATTGACTTGCACTAGTTTCAAACACAATGTTGGTATCATCTATATTAAAGCCTATGGTGTAGTATCTACAAATAGAGGTGTCAAAGATGGAGATGTTCCTTTGAATGGAAAGATGGCTTCTCTGAATATGACATCTCTGTTGACAAAAATGATATGTTGTCTAGATCCTATAATATATAGCCTTTGTGCACTTCTGAATATGCCGTATTAATAGACTTCTTTGATCTAGACATCACCGTATCTTGCACTTGTACAATTTTTGCAAAGCAGAGACACCCTAACACTCTTAAGTGTTTTAGTGAAGGTTTCTATTGTGTAGCCTTTCATAGGGAGATAAGTTTTCAATATTTGAACTAGGTATTCTGTTAATCAAATATATTGCAGCAGGGATGCAATGACCCTAAAACCCGATAGTGATGTGTGCTTGCAGTCTTATAACTCTTGTACTTCTGTAATGTGTATGTGTTTTCTTTCAGCTACCATATTCTGTTGAGGGGTGTAGGCATAGGTTCTTTAATCTATCATTCTCGGATTTTTAAACAAGTCTGCACGCATAGAATTCACAAACTCTGTGTCATTATCTGTTATGATAACCTTGATAGTTTTATTGAACTCAGTCTTGACAAATTTGAAGAAATACTGCAAACATAGGAAGACACCTGATTTTTGCTTAAGCAAGAAACCAAGTCATCCTACTGTAATCATCCACTATAGTGAGAAAGTACTTGTTTCATCAAAATAAGCTACTCTGTATGGACCCCATAAGTCTACATGAATCATATCAAAACAACAAATACTTCTTATACTACTAGTTGGAAATTGAAGTCTAGTTTTCTTAGCACAAGGGCAAATTGTACAATTATCTACTTTGTCCTTAATAATCTGAAGACTAATATGAAATATTCTCTAAACTACTAGTATAAACACATGTCCAAATCTTTGATGCCACAATTCCACATTGATTTTATTGGCCTCACTTGATGTCAGTTCCTTAGCAGCACGCACAGATTTATTGTTGTTCCTTGCAAGTTGAGCTAACAAGATGTATAATCCTCTTTCTTATTTACCAATCTCCCTCACCTTCCCAGTGAAGAGATCCTAAAAAACACAAAAAACAGGAAAGAATGTTGTTGCACATTGTAATTCTTTTATCATTTTGGAAACTGAAAGCCGATTATACTTAAATTGAGGCACATGGAATACATTAGTTACAGTACTGTTAGCAGAAACTGAACTTGCTCTTGTGTGAGTAACTAAGGATACATCACCATTTGGCAGAAGGACTTTCTAAGGATTAGTAGTCTGTGCTATTATAGATTTGTTGAGAAGGTTAAAATCAGACACCATATGATTTGTTGCACCAGTATCTTTAATCCATTCTTGTGAGCCATTTGAAACCAAAAATGTTGTGTCGGTACGTGTTGCATTTGCTGCTGAGTCTACATTAGTAGTAGGTGCAGAAGTCCCATTAAGCAGTTGAACAATATGATTATATTGCTCCTTTGTGAAAGCATAGATTCCCGGCTGATTTGTAAGAGCTTCCACTCCTTGACTGTAGTTTCCTAACTGATCATACTGATTTTCCTTAGCAGACTTGTCATTTAAATTTTGACCATAATTAAACATAGGTGCAACAAAGTTTGAATTGTTGTTATTTTCAACTAAAACATTGGCAACATTGGCATTGTGAGATGCATTATATTCCTTCTTCTTCTGCCTAAAATCCTGAGGATATCCTACCAAATTATAGCACTTTTCTTGGGTATGACCCTTCATTTTGCAGTATTCACAAAATTGAATATGAACATTGAAGTTCCTTTTGAGCATGTGATTCTGTGCACCCCCATAAGTTCTGGTATACATGGAAATTCCATAGTTTCCAACTAGATTAGACCCTAAAATTCTAGAATTTGTTGATATGGATCTTTGACTTTCATCACCCACAATCAAAGCATATGCTTGGCTACCAGTAGGCAGAGGTGTTTTCATCAAGATTTGACTTCTTGCTTAAGAGTAGGACTCATTAAGTCCCATCAAATATTGGTATAGCCTAAATTTTTGTAAATAATTAACAAACTCCTGCGACTTAGGACAATCACAACCAGGAGAAGGAACCAAGGCCTCAAATTATTCCCAAAGATCTTTGAGTTTAGAAAAATACACAGAAACAGACGTAGAACCTTGAGATAGAGTGGTTATTTCTTTATGCAAATTAAATGTTCTTGAGTCATCTATATTATTAAATCTTTCTGAAAAATCTTCCCACACAGTTTGCGCACTTGAGGCATATATGGTGCCTCCAAGAAGACCTTTATCTACTGAGTTCATCAGCCAAGATAACACAATGGCATTTACTCTTTCCCAGTGATTTCCCATTGAGTCTAGGAATTTTTTTTATTGCATGTGCCATATACAATACCTAACTTGTTTCATCCTAAAAGAGCAACATGCATAGAGCGATTCCAAATAGAATAGTTTTCAATACTTGTAAGTTGAAACAATATGATTTGAATTCCACTAACATCAACAAAAGAAAGAAACAATGGATGATTGTAATCGTTCCCAGGCATCTAATTTCCAGTTGCAGTTTGGCTTTAATTCCCTGTATCCAGATTCACTTGTTCATTGATTGAACCCATTTCCTATTGATTCTTGATTCAAGAGTTTCAATAATTTCAATTGAAAGATTATGAATTTCATAATTTTGACAGATTGCATATACATATCACCAATTTCAGAAGAAAACAGAACATGAGAATTGAGAAGAAATAGAATTGAGAATTGAAAAGAAGAAGAGTTGTGGAAGAGAGATTACATATCGAGAGCTTCACTTCTTGAGCCAAATGCTCTGATACCATGAAGTAGTTTGAGATGAAGAAGATAGAAATGAAAGAGAGAAAATTGCATTTCTCATTAACTGATTTGTGTGATGGAATCCGGATTACATATATAGAGAGGTTAGCTTAACTAACTCCAAACCACCTACTTAACAACTTAACAACTTAACTACTTAAATTAACTTACAGATAATGATATTTTTGTCCTTATATCATTTAACAATTCTTAGTTGTAAGTGCATAGAGATGATTTAACAAACTAACAAGGGAGAGAGGGAGTGAAGACAGATTGAGTGGCCATCGTGATTGTTTCAAAAAAGGAAGAATTACCAAGGACAAGGTAAAAGGATCTTTTGATGTTTAATAAAAACAGGTTATTGTTGCTCAACATTTTAAACTCTGGCTAAAAATTAAATACCGAACCAAATATTAGGCATCCCTTTTCATTTCTACTAATATTTCTATAGTTATAACAAGTAAAACCTACGAAAGGAGCAGGAAATTACATCCAATGAATCTTATTAGAAATATCATTTATATATCGAAGTCCCAGCATTTTCTGGTATCATCGCAATTGCGAATAGTGGCCATCTCGAAAATGCGACTCTTTTATCGCAAATGTGATCCAGTGCTGAGCCAGCCATCTCTGAAATTGTGAAGATGTTCTTGTAATTGAAACCAAGACAGAAACCTGGGTTCCTCGCAATTGTAAACTCTGACCTCGCAATTGCGAGATCAGAGGCCTGCAACAGAACTGAAGCACATCGGCTATCTTCATGAGTCCAAACCCGCTTTGTAGCCTATCCGAAACTCTCGAGCCCTCGGGGCTCCAAACCAAACAAGCACACAAGTCCAAAACCATCATACAAACTTGCTCGCACGATCAAATAGCCAAAATAACACCTAGAACTATGAATCAGACACCAAAATCAAATGAAATTTTTAAGAAGCTCTAGAATTGCTATTTTAACAACCGGGCGTCTGAATCACGTCAAACCAACTTCGTTTCTCACCAAATTTGACAGACAAGACATAAATATAGTAATTGACCTATACTGGGTTCCGGAACCAAAATATGGACCCGGTATCAACAAATTCAAACATTGCTCAAACCATCAAAGTCATTAAGCCTTTAAGCATTCAAATTTCGACAAAAACTGATAACTCGAGCTAGGGATATCCGAATTCAATTCTGGGCATACGCCCAGGTCCAAAATCACAATACAAATGATTTCATATTTGCTCAAAATGCTGACCGAAGTCAATTCAAATCGACTTTTAAGGCAAAATTTCATATTTTATCATTTTTTAACATAACAGCCTTCCAAAAAAATATCCTGACTGTGCACGCCAATCGAGGAAAGCTAAAATGAGATATTGGAGGCTTCGAAATACAAAATTAAGGTTTAAAGATCTAGATGAACTATCATGTCATCACATTCTCCACCTCTAAAGCAACTGTTCGTCCTCGAACGGACATAGAAAAGTACCTGGACTGGTGAAAAGGTATGGATATCTACTCTGCATGTCCGACTCGGACTCCCAAGTAGCTACCTCAATGGGCTTACCTCTCCACTACACTCGAACTGAAGGATAACTCTTAGACCTTAACTGTCGAACCTACCGGGCTAGAATAACCACCGGCTCCTCCTCATAATTCAAATCCTTGTCCAATTGGACTGAGCTGAAGTCTAACACATAGGATGGATCACCGTGATATTTCCAAAGCATAGACACATGGAACACTGGATGGATTGCTAATAAACTAGGTGGCAATGCGATCCTGTAAGCTATCTTACCCACTCTCTCTAGAATTTCAAAGGGTCTGATGTACTTAGGGCTCAACTTTCCCTTATTTACGAACCTCATCACACTCTTAATGGGTGAAACCCGAAGCAATACCCTCTTCCGACCATGAATGCAACATCACAAACCCTATGATCGGCATAAATCTTCTGCCTGGACTGAGCTGCGTGAAGTCAATCCTGAATAATCTTGACCTTATCCAAGGCATCCTATACCAAATCTTAACCTAACAAACGAGCCTCCCCCAGCTCGAACCATCCAACCGACGAACGACACCGCCTCCCGTATAATGCCTCATAGGGCGCCATCTGAATGATCAACTGATAGATATTGTTGTAGGCAAACTATGCAAGTGGCAAGAACTGATCCCACGAACCACCGAGATCTATAACACAAGCGCGGAGCATATCCTTCAATATCTTAATAGTGCACTCGGATTATCCGCCCGTCTGAGGATGAAATGTTGTGCTCAAATCAACCTGCATGCCCAACTCACATTGTACTGCTCTCCAAAAGTGTGAGGTGAAATGCGTACCTCGATCATTAATGATAGACACGGGCGCACCGTGAAGACGAATGATCTCGTAAATGTAGATCTCGGTTAACCACTATGAAGAATAGGTAACTACCACAGGAATGAAATGTGATGACTTGGTCAACCTGTCCACAATAACGCATACCGCATCAAACTTTCTCTAAGTCTGTGGGAGTCCAACAATAAAATCCATAGTGATACGCTCCCACTTCCACTCAGGAATATCTAACTTTTGAAGCAAACCACCGGGTTTCTGATGCTCACACTTTACTTGCTGACAAGTTAGAAACTAAGTTACATAAGCAACTATGTCCTTCTTCATCTTTCTCCACCAATAATGTTGTCGCAAGTCCCGATACATCTTGGCGGCACCTGGATGAATAGAATACCGGGAACTATATGCCTTCTCAAGAATCACCTCACAAATTCCATCTAAATTGGGCATACAAATACGACCCTCCATACTCAATACTTCATCATCTCCAACAGTAAACTACTTGGCACCACCAGTGTCGTACTGTGCCCCTAAGGACAAGCAAATGAGAGTCATCATATTGCCGCTCCCTGATGCGCTCAAACAAAGAAGACTGAGCGACTGTACAATCTAGAACGTGAATGGGCTCTCAAACATCTAACCTCACGAACTAATTGGTCAAAGCCTGATCATCTGATGCAAGCGGTCCACCGACTGGAATGTACGCAAGGTTTCCCCTACTCGCTACCTTTCTACTCAAGGCATCAGCCACCACGTTAGCCTTCTCGAGATGATACAAGATGGTGATATCATAGTATTTCAATAGATCTGATGTTTGGCTATAATTACATATTTTTAGTGCATTACTTACTGATAGAATATATGAGTCCACCAAACTTTATAGAGACGTGGTCCTATATCAGTTCCCACAGTACTAACTAATGAAACAGTAAGTAAATAAGACATAAGATTTTTACGTGGAAAAATCCCTACTCAAGGGGATAAAAAACTATGACCTACACTGGTAGGATTTCAACTTCACTAACTTGCAATACACTTGTTACAAGCCACTTTGTAATAACTCTATTACAAAGACTTCAACCTCACTAACTTGTAATACACATATAACAAGCCCCTTTGTAACTCACTAATTACAAAGACTTCAACCTATGACTAACTCTAGTCACAACACGAACCCAGCGGGTTTATGTTCTTTGAGTTTCCTAAATTGAGATTATAAGTAAGCATGATAGGAATTACAATGAAGAGAAAATACAAAGGTACAACTCAACTAAGGACATACAAAGACTCGTAATGGAACTGGTACGTAGTAGTGTTGCACTTTGTTCTTGAGACACTTGTGACTTCAATGCTAGATGAGATCTTGAATTCTTGAGAGAATATCACCAAATGTTCAAGTGAATGTTTTGTTGCAATACTCCTTGTTATTATACTTTGGATGACATCACTTGGGTGATGTACACACTTGGTTGGTGCAAGGCCCTTCCCAATGGGAAGTGACTATTGCACTGTTCCTGCACTGTAGCGTGCACAATTGCAGGCAATCACTTTCCACTTCTAGCGTTGACTTTGTACTTCTGTCATGGAAACTCCAGAGGATCAGGTCCCTGAAGTGGTTCTTGTTCATCTAAAGTCACACAACTCATATTAGCTTAAGTCCATTGCTAAAGAATTGTACCAACTATGCATCAGGTCCTTTATCTGGTTCTAGACAATAAGTTTGTTAGATCATCAAAATATAAATCTGAGAAACCTTAAACCCATCAATTTCCTCCTTTTTGATGACAAACTTTCTAAAATTGACAACCATTTATAGAGCTTAATTAACCATATAAAGTACTAGGAGTGTCACAAGTTCCCCCTGACTCTATGCTTCCCCCTTAATCACCTACTTCAATTTTCAAGTTATCTTATCTTTACCTTTTTGGCATCATTAAAGATACAGAAACAGGAAAATAACATAAAGAAGTCTAACATAGATAACTCATGTCACATGTGTGCACACAACATGATAGAAAAGAGAAACAGAAGAAAGACAAACATTTCACTAGCAAAAGAGAGTTGTCCATTGATAATACTAAAAAGTACAAGCATATGCCATTACAGCAAAGGCGAGTTTGGATTGTTTCAGACGGGAGCAACAAAGGTGAATTCCAACATACCATCACAAAAAAAAAACACCACAATCATCAAGATAAACTGGTCATTGAGGGGTTTCTTAGGGGGAACTAGAAGAGGAAGGCTTGGAAGAGGCAACAAGGGTTTTGAGAACAAGATCCATCAGTGCATTGGCGGACATCTACTCCTCAAGCAGTTTCTCTATTAGGTTCTCCACATGTTTCCGGAGCTCAGCATTTTCCTTAGACAGACGAGCAACTTCTTCATTGGAAGAGTTAGAAGATCCAGATGCTCTAACAGCCTGACTAAGCTGAATCTCAAGAATGGCGTTCTTTGCCTTCAGTTTTCAGATTTATTATGTGGCGTTGTTCTGAGCGTTGATGAGCTGAGAAATCGTTGAAGTGCTACCAATTCACCCAACCTTTTCGATGCATTCACATTCTTCTAGAGTAGTCTTTGAGAAGGTTTCCTTTCTAGTTCCCATTTTTGGATTCCCCAGGGATACCTTAAGGAACTTGAAGACCCGTGTGAGAAGAAACCCATACAGAAGTCCATGGTTCCCATCCTTAAAGCCTGCCACCTTCTGCATGTGTTTGATCATTATGGCTGGTAAATTTATAGAACGGAACTCATCAAGGGTCTCCATGAGGTACAGATCAGACTTAGAGGTGATGGACCTCCTCTCAGCACGGGGAAGTAAAACTTTGTTAACCAATTCAAAAAGAAGTTGGTACACAGTAAGCAAGGCTTTCTTGTGTACCCGTTCTCCATGTTGGACTGCTTTCTCACAATAGCACGCCTGAAATTGGCTCCACAAGCACCCCTGACAGATGACAACCCTTTAGAGGGAACATTGAGAATGGTCCCTAACACAGAAGCATCCAACACCATGTCCACTCAGTTGACTAACACACAGATGTGGTCACCTGCAATAGTGAAGAGGCTTGCATAAAAGCTTTGGACCTCCTCCTCATAAACTTTGGGCACATCCTTCTTGAACAAATGTCCCCACTGTTGAAACTCCACCATATCCAAGATTTATCTCATTCCCGCCATTTATGAGATTTCTGGGTCAAACATACAACCCCACAAAACCTTTTGAGATCTTAACCTTTCTTGCCCTACCCCACTGTCACTTTGCACCTTCTTCCTAATACCAGGTTCCCCAATTGTTTCCCACTTTCTTTTTCCAGACTTCGCAACAGACTTCCCTTTACCACTTGAAGTAACCAGGATATCATCCTCAGACATATCTTCCTCCTCCACAACTTTCTTTGACTTAGCACAACTCTTCACAGACTTTTTACTCGGCTTTTCCACGGCTTCCTTTGAAGCACTAGCCATAGATTCTTGCAGTTTCTTAGACCGCTTAACCAAGGAACTAGGTTCCTCTATAGATTCCTAATCTAGCTACACCACTAGAACATTTTTATCACGCACAACTTCCCCCTCCTTCGTCAGCCTCTTCTTCTTCTTCTTCTTCTTCTTCTTGTTCCTCCTACTTTTCGGCAGAGCAGACTCAAAAGCCTCCTTCTTCTGCAACCTAGTAGTGTGTCGCTTGGAAGAGGGCTCAGGAGTGACTGATGGCTTTCTGATTTTGAAGCGAGCACTAAGAACCATATAATCCTTATCATCCTCGTCATTTGGTTCCTCAACATGAGGAATGGACTCCAACGGCTCAATGTAGAAGATAGGAGCCTGACATGTTTCCTCAGGAATGGAATCAGGTTTTGCCCTAGGGTTTTCAGAAGTTGTTTCATGTACAGGAGATTCAAATAGTACCATGGTTCCCTCGTCCCCTAAGAACGGAGTTTCTTCCTCCCAAGACTCAGGCATGAGAGAAGTTCCTTCACTCACCAAGCTTTCAGCAGCAATAGCCATGATGTTTTCTGCTACTTCTTTCTCCGGTGACTCCATGGGAGCCGCTGATTCTAAGACGGGAGAGTTTATGTACTGGTCGGTATTTTCCTCAGAAACCCCTGATTCTTCATGGGTAGGACCCTCTATTTTTCCCTTGTTCTAATCGGTGAAAGCATCAGGCAGTGGAGGAGAACCAATGTTGACGGGTGAGACTTCTGAAACCTCAACACTTGGGAGCAGATCAGGGTTAGACGAAGTTGTGAGAGGGATATAAGATGAGGGAGAATCAGGTTTGGACATATTGATATCGTTGGTAGTAAAGGAGAGAGTTTTTGGTGGTGGTTCTGAAATGGTCGACGAGTCGAGGATGGAGTCGTTTATAATGGTTAGAGAAGTTTGTTCATCAACATGGTGAGTGGTTGAAGGTTCTGAGAGAGTGGAGAGAGATATAGTAAGGAGTGATCGTTCAATACTCAAAACATGAGAGGGTTTTATGGAAAGATGAGCTAATAATGAGATGGGAGAGGAACGGGTTCTGAAACTGTGGTAGGTTTGTTGGAAGACGCAGCATTGCAGTAAAAGTGAAAAGATTTGACAGAGGAGACGTGATATACAGGTTCTGAAAAGGTGGATGATGTGGAAGTTAAATTAATTTTGTTTTCTTTTGAGATATGCATGAGAAAAACACATTTCTACTAACATGTGGTACAGGAACCGAGTTCCCAACCAGCTTTTACCAAAAGATTTTTGTAACTCTATTTTGTAGCTCACGCACTGCTCCTTTAGCTTCTATAATCATCATGTGTGTCTACCTGCAACGGTATAGATGTGAGTTAGGCTTGGTCAAAAAACACTTTAGCTAATGTTACCTGAATATGACTTTCATAGCCATTAGAGAGGTACCAGGTTCTCAATTAGGCTTGATTAACCCCAGTGCCATCCTATTTCTCTCAAAGTGTTCCCGGCTTAAGGCTTTGGTAAAGATATCTACAATATGGTCTTCTGTGCAGCATAACCTCATGCAGATAAGCCATTTGTCCACATTGCCTCTGAGAAAATGATGTCTTACATCAATGTGCTTGGTTCTCTTGTGTTGAACCGGGTTCTTTGACATATTGAGTGCATTGGTGTTGTCACATAGTAGAGGTACACAGTCAATGTATACCCCCAAAGTACTCCAATTGTTGTTTGATCCACAGTAGCTGAACATAGTAGGAAGCTGCAACAACATATTCAGCTTCAGCTGTTGAGAGAGCTACTGAATTTTGCTTCCTTGTACCCCACGAGATTGGACATAATCCTAGGAAATGAGCCATTTCATATGTGTTTTTCTTGTCCACCAGATAACCTGCATAGTCAGCATCAGCATAACCAACAAGACTGAAATTATCACCTGAAGGGTAATACAGAACCAGGTCTTGTGTTCCCTTAAGATATCTCAGAATACTCTTAGAAGCCTTTAGGTGAGTTTCCTTGGGATTTGATAGGAACCTTGCACATAGACCCACACTGAACACAATATATGGTCTGCTGGCAGTAAGGTAGAGTAGTGATCCAATGATGCCTCGATACATTATCTGATTTACAGGTGATCCAGATTCATCCACGTCCAGCTTAGTGGCAGTGGCAATAGGGGTATCAATCACTTTTGATGCTTCCATATCAAACCTCTTCAGAAGTTCTGTGATTATTTTTGATGACTGATACATGTTCCCTTCGTGGAATGCTTCACTTGAAGACCTAAGAAGAAGTCCAGCTCCCCCATCATGCTCATTTCAAACGCGCTTCCCATGAGTTTGGCAAATTCTTCACACAGTGAGTCAGTTGTTTCCCCAAATATGATGTCATCAACATATACCTGAATGATGAGCAGGTTCCTTCCTCGTTTCTTCAGGAACAGAATATTGTCAATTTTTCCTATTGTGGATCCATTTTCCAAGAGAAACTTGGATAGCTTTTAATACCAAGCTCGAGGGGCCTAATTCAATCCCTAAAGTGCCTTATACAATTTAAACACAAACTCGGGATGTTCATGACATTCAAAACCTGGAGGTTGATTGACATAAACTTTTTCCTTAAGACAACCGTTCAAAAATTCACTTTTTACATCCATTTGGAACAAGGTTAATTCTATATGGGGTGCAAAGGCAATGAGAATCTGAATGGCTTCCATGCGAGCAACTGGGGCAAAAGTCTCATCATAATCAATCCCTTCATCCTGATTGTAACCTTGGACGACAAGCCTTGCTTTGTTCCTTGTAGTGTTTCTATATTCATCCACCTTATTTCTGAATACCCACCAAGTCCCTATGATGGTTCTGTCTGAGGGTTTAGGTAGAAGGTGCCATACCTTGTTCCTTTCAAATTGGTGAAGCTCCTTCTGCATAGCCGTGATCCAGTCTGCATCCTTCAAGGCTTCTTTGATATTTTTGGTTCTATTTGGGATAGAAAGGCTGAGAAGGCAAGGGAATTTATGGTTTTTGATCTTGTCTGGACTCCCGAATCAAGGGAGGTGATTATATTATAAAGTGGATGGGATCTTTTATGTTTCCAATTGGGAAATGGAATCCCATTGGTAGAAGAACTGGGTAAGCCTGACTGGTTCCCCTGCACTCCTCGTTCTGCTACCTGTGGAGTGCTTTGGACTGCATCAACAACTCTTTCTCCAGCTTCAATGGTGGTAATTTGGGTACCAGGTTCCTCTTGAGAAAGGGAAGAAGAAGTTGCATTGTCTTCACATGTTTCCTTCACTTGACTCATCATATCTGTTTTTCCATTTGACATATCAGTGATCTCCTCAGGAACCAACAGTGGTTCATTGTCTTGATAATCCTTGTTTCATTTCTCGCCAGATGGAGATGTCTTGTTGAAGATCACATGAACACTTTCTTCCACGCACTGAGTCCTTTTGTTGTATACCTTGTAATCTTTGCTTTGAGAGAAATACCCTAGGAAGATTCCTTCATCACTTTTGGCAGCGAACTTTCCAAGTTGATCCTTTCTGTTGTTAAGAACATAGCATTTGCCTCCAAAGGTTCTCAGATGAGTCAACTTTGGTTTCCTTCCATTGAGCAACTCATAGGGCGTTTTGTTCAAGAAGGATCTGATCATGCACCTGTTCACCAAGTAGCAGGCAGTGTTTATTGCCTCTGCCCAAAATTTCTTGGCAATTCCACTGTCAATGAGCATTGTTCTACACATGTATTTGAGAGTCTTATTCTTCCTTTCAACGACTCCATTTTGTTGTGGAGTCCTTGGAGCTGAGAAGTTGTGGGTGATGCCATTTTCACTGCAGAACTCATCAAACTTGGCATTGTCAAATTTTGTTCCATGGTCGGATCTGATGCAAGCTACCTTTAATTCCATCTTCACTTGGATTTTCTTAACAAAGGCCACGAACACTTCAAATGTCTCATCTTTTGTTCTGAGAAATAATGTCCAAGTGAACCTTGAGTAATCATCTACAATCACAAAGATGTATGTTTTTCCTCCGCTGCTTGGTACTCTCATAGGACCACATATATCCATATGAAGGAGTTCGAGTGGATTTGATGTGCTGACATCCTTCTTTGACTTGAAAGATGATTTTCACATGTTTTCCTCTAGCACATGCATCACACACTCTATGTTCCTTGAACTTTGAATTTGGCAATCCACGAACCAGGTCCTTTTGTATCAGCTTATTCAAAAGAGAGAAGCTTGCATTTCCCAACCTCTTATGCCATAATTCTGCATCATCATCAACTGCTTTCAAGTAGCTCATATCACCACTTTGTAGAGACTCAAAATCAGCCACGTATATGTTTTTGTATCTTTTGGCTACTAGAACCACTTCACCAGTTACCAGGTTAGTAATTGTGCATACTTTAGACAAGAACTTTACTTTGTTTCCTTTATCACAGATTTGAGAGACACTCAAGAGACTATACTTAAGACCATTTATGTAGTACACGTTCTCAATTGAGTGTGAGAGAGACTTTCCAAATCCAGTTATCAGGTACAGTGATGTACTTGATGTGAGGGTTGTAGGGAATTTTATCCTTTTGGAACCCTACTCCCTGCTTGTTTCCACTATTATTGAAGTACATGGTAGTAACAACATCTGAGGACCAGGTCGACTTGAGATATTTCTCAAGATCATTTTTTACTTTCTCCAATTCTGCTTGAAGTTGCCTATTTTTTTCAAGCTCACCATATAGACTAGTTTTCACATCATTTAATTCTTTTTCAAGTTTAATGTGTGCCTCACTAGCTACTTCCTTCCTTTTTACCAAGTTTCCAGGCCTATGTTCAGTTTTAAGTCCCTCAATTGTTTCCTCTAGATCTACAATTACCACTAGGAAATCATCTCTTTCTTGCTCAGTAATGGCAACTTTCTCTGCTAAGGCATTCTTTTCTTTGCTAAGGTTTTCTATGGTTTCCTTTAAGTCAACAACCACTACCATAAGATCATCTCTCTCATTTTCTACACTATTTATTTTTCCAATTAGAGCCTCTTTATGATTTTCAAGATTGTCTATAGTTTCCTTTAAATCAACCACACAGACCACGAAGTCATCCCTAGACTGTCCAGCATCTCCTAACTCTAAGGTCAAGGCATCCTTATCATTAACAAGACTATGATATGCATCAATTAGAACATTATCTAATTACATTAGTTTCTTAGGAGAATAGGATTTCAGATGCCTCTGAACATCCCTGAAATTTACCTCATCATCTTCATCAGACTGAGCCATCAATGCAAATAATGAGTCATATTCCTTTGCTTCATTTTCCACTGCCATCATGGATTTGTCTCCTGCATCATTTTCTTCTTCTGATTCACTGGAGGAGTCTCCCCATGTTGCAAGAGCCTGCTTCACAACATTGTCAGCTGCATTTTTTCATTTGAAGCGTTTGTCAGGAACCAGGTTCCTCTTTGCTTCTTTCTCAGAGTTGTGCTTGTAATGCTCCTTCTTTAGAAGCGGGCAGTCTTTAATGAAATGTCCAAGCTTTTCGCACTTGTCACAGAGATCACAGTTCTTTGTCTTACTGGAGCTACCTCTCTTTGGTATTCCACCATTCCTTCGAACCATTTTTTGAAACCTTCTGGTAAGATAGGCCATATCACTATCTTCCTCACTTGAGTCATTATTTTCAGCCTTGAGTACCAGGTTCTTCTCCTTCTTTGGTTCTCTTCTTTCACTGTCCTTCTTTCTCTTCATCTCATACGTTTTCAGATTCCCAACTAGCTCGTCCATAGTCAAAGTCTGCAAATTCTTGGTTTCCGTGATAGCGTTCACCTTACTCTCCCATGAGTTGGGCAAGACGCTAAGAACCTTCCTCACAAGTTTGTTTCTAGGAATGATTTCTCCAAGAGAATGCAGCTCATTTATAATGGAAGTGAATCTTGTGTGAATTTCTTGTATAGATTCATCATCTTTCATTCTAAAGAGCTCATACTCAGTGATGAGCATGTCAATCTTGGACTGTTTAACTTGAGTGGTTCCTTTATGCGCCGTTTGCAAAGCTTCCCATATCTCCTTGGCAGATTGACAGACTGAGATCCTGTTGTATTCATCAGATCCTATACCACAAACCAGGATTGTTTTAGAACGAAAGTTCTTTTCCACAGCTTTTCTATCGACATTATTGTACTACTTCCTAATTTTCGGCACCATAATGCCTGGTTCACCTACTTTCTTCATTGGAACATATGGGTCGTCGCAGATAACGTCCCATAGCTCTAAGTCTTTCGCCATTATGAAGTCATGCATTCGAGTTTTTCACCAGCCATAACACTGATTGTTGAATCTCAGAGGCCTATAGGTTGATTTTTCTTCCTCGAAGTTTGGTGGAGCATCCATTTTTGAGGATCCTCTCTAGGTGTTAGCCTTTTAGAAAGAACCTGAATATGGTACCAATTGATAGAATATATGAGTCCACCAAACTATATAGAGACCTGATGTTTGGCTATAATTCCATATTTTTAGTGCATTACTTACTAATAGAATATATGAGTCCACCAAAATTTATAGAGACGTGGTCCTGTATCAGTTCCCGCAGTACTAACTAATAAAACAATAAGTAAATAAGACACAAGATTTTTACGTGGAAAAATCCCTACTCAAGGGGATAAAAAACCACGACCTACACTGGTAGGATTTCAACTTCACTAACTTGCAATACACTTGTTACAAGCCACTTTGTAATAACTCTATTACAAAGACTTCAACCTCACAAACTTGTAATACACCTATTACAAGCCACTTTGCAACTTACTAATTACAAAGACTTCAACCTATGACTAACTATAGTCACAACACAAACTCGGCAGGTTTATGCTCTTTGAGTTTCCTAAATGGAGCTTCTAAGTAAGCATAATAGGAATTACAATGAAGAGCAAATACAAAGGTACAACTCAACTAAGGACATACAAAGACTCATAATGGAACTGGTCCGTAGTAGTGTTGCACTTTGTTCTTGACACACTTGTGACTTCAATGCTAGATGAGATCTTGAATGATTGAGAGAATATAACCAATTGTTCAAGTGAATGTTTTGTTGCAATACTCCTTGTTATTATACTTTGGATGACA
Organism: Nicotiana undulata; assembly: GCA_005239495.1. Classification (NCBI taxonomy): domain Eukaryota; kingdom Viridiplantae; phylum Streptophyta; class Magnoliopsida; order Solanales; family Solanaceae; genus Nicotiana; species Nicotiana undulata. The sequence continues at coordinate 39,816 of ML242875.1, forward strand.
TCACTTGGGTGATGTACACACTTGGTTGGTGCAAGGCCATTCCCAATAGGAAGTGACTGTTGCACCATTCCTGCACTGTAGCGTGCACAGTTGCAGGTAGTCACTTTCTAGCTGTAGCGTTGACTTTGTACTTCTATCAAGGAAACTTCAGAGGATCAGGTCCTTGAATTGGTTCTTGTTCATATAAAGTCACACAGCTCATATTAGCTTAAGTCCATTGCTGAAGAATCGTACCAACTATGCATCAGGTCATTTATCTCGTTCTAGACAATAACTTTGTTAGATCATCAAAACATAAATCTGAGAAACCCTAAACCCATCACTTACCTTGCATTTTTTGGAGTTTAATACTAAATTATACTATATTTGTGCTTAATTGAGTTTATTTTATGTGAAGGTAAGTTAAAGAAGAAATTGGGAGCGATAGAGATTTTATGTGTATTTATATACTACAAGAATGGTTTGTGATTATTTGATGACGGAAAATATTATAATGAGACAATGATTGAAGACAAATACAAAAAGAAGACAAAAATAAACAAGGCAAAGGATTTTGAAAGAAATAAAGAAATGAGAAGGAATGGAAAGTTAGGCAAAGAAAGATACGAATCAGAATGAAAACAGAAGCACAACAAATTGTAAATGAAGTAGAGAAGTCAGGCGACGCGAGATTCGTTGCTCGTGATAGAGCAGGCGGGGCATTTTGCTCGCAATAGATCTGGCGCGGTAAGGGACATAGCGAGAGGGCGGCGCCGAAGAGGTTGCGATGCGAGGCCTGTCGTGAGGTGTTTGCATGTTCCTGGTTTTAAAGTTACTTTGTCTTCCTTTTGGTTTTGGACTTGGTTATCTTGTCAAGGTTTTTTTCCTATGCATATAAATAGTCATTAAACACCATTTTTAAAGGGGAGACCCACATTTGACTATTAGACCTAGGGAGAGCACAGAGCCACCGTGGAGGCCTGAATTCATCAGATTCCATCTTTCTTCCATCAAACTTAGTAATCTTTACTTTTTCTTGATGATTTGTTATTTTGCTACCATGTCTATGTGGATCTAAACTTCGCGTTCTAGGGTTGTGGTTGTCATGAATATTGAAGTTTATTAATTATATTATAATTAATTTGAGTTATCATCTTTGGTTGTTTCTCTAATTCTGTGCATAATTGCTTAATTGTTTGGCCAGCAATTGAGTTCTATTTACTATCTATGTTATGTTTGGGAAAGTCGTGTTTAGATTAGAGTAGAATTAGAGAGAGCTTGTTTATGAACCCCTGGCTCGGGGAAAGATTTCGCAGTTAGGATAGGAATATACCTAACAGTCTTGCTTAGTTGAATACCGTATTATATTCGTTCATGATAGATTCAAGACCATAGGGGGAACATATTATTTAAACGATCCAGTCAACTAGCGATCATAGATAATTTGGATTAATATGTGTAATTACGAACTCAATATGATTGATAAACCAACCACAACCCTGGAATATATATCTCCCTTGGTTATGTGTTTAAATTTCCAATAGTAGTTTTAACAGAAAAGTTAAACCTTTGATCATCTTGGACAGTAAATTGATTTTAGTTTGCTTAGTTAACGATTTATCTAAGTCTCTGTGGGTTTGACATCTGACTTTTGAGTCACTTTATTACTTGACGGTCATGTATACTTGTGTGTACTTGGGGAACCAACATGCTCCAACCATCTCCTCTATTCAAATTGAGATCCTTTTGTTTGAACAAATACTAAAGACTCCGATGATATGTGAAATCCTCGCACGACACACCGTAAAGATAGTTTCTCCAAATCGTCAGCGCATGAACAATGGCTGCCAACTCTAGATCGTGAACAAGGTAATTATTCTCGTGAACCTTCAACTGTCGTGATGCATATGCAATCACCCTTCCATCCTGCATCAGTACTTCCCCGAGCCCAACACCAGATGTATCACAATACACCGAATAAGATCCTGAACTTATGGGCAACACCAACACATGCATTGTAGTCAAAGTAGTCTTGAACTTCTGAAAGCTCGCCTCATACTCATCTGACCATCTGAACGGGGCACCCTTATGGGTCAATTTGGTTAATGGGGCTGCTATAGATGAGAACCCCTCCACAAACCGACGATAATAACCCGCCAAACCTAAGAAACTCTGTATCTCTGTAGCTGAAGTGGGTCTAGGCCAGTTCTGAATTTCCTCAATCTTCTTAGGATCCAAGTGAATGCCCTCTACCGATACGACGTGCCCCAAGAAAGCGACTAAGTCCAACCAAAACTCGCACTTTGACAACTTTGCATAAAGTTGGCTATCCCTCAGAGTCTATAGTACAATCCGAAGATGTTGCTCGTGTTCCTCGCGACTATGGGAGTAGATCAAGATATCATTAATAAACATAATCACAAAGGAATCCATATAGGGCTTGAACACCCGGTTCATCAAATCCATAAATGATGCTAGGGAATTTGTCAACCCAAATGACATCATTAGAAATACATATGCCCGTACCGAGTCCGGAAAGCTGTCATAAGGACATCATATGCCCTAATCTTCAACTGATGGTAGCCAGACCTCAAATCAATCTTCGAAAACACCTTGGCACCTTGAAGCTGATCAAATAAGTCATCAATCCTCGACAGAGGATACTTGTTCTTGATGGTGACTTTGTTAAATTGCCTATAATCTATGCACATCCTCATCGATCCATCTTTCTCCTTCACGAACAACACAGGAGCACCCCAGGAACGAGACACTAGTTCTAATGAAGCCCTTATCAAGCAAATCTTGCAACTGCTCCTTCAATTCTTTCAACTCTGGTGGGGCCATATGGTATGGCGGAAATGGACTGAGTGCCCGGAGCCAAATCAATACTGAAGTCAATATCTCTGTCGAATAGCATCCCAAACAGATCTCTAGGAAACACCTCTAGGAACTCACGAACGACTGGTACTGAATCCATGGAAGGAACCTCCGCACTAGAATCGCGAACATAGGCCAAAAAAGCTAAACACCCCTTCTCGTCTATATGTCGAGCCTTCACATAAGAGATAACCATGTTGGTAGAATAGACAAGAGTTCCACTCCGCTATAATCGATGCAATCCCGGCAAGGATAAGGTCACCGTCTTGGCATGACAATCCAATATAGCATGATAAGGTGACAACCAATCCATGCCCAAGATGACATCAAAATCAACCATACCGAGAAGTAGAAGATCTACGCTAGTCTCAAGACTCCCAATGCAAACCACACATGAACGATAGACATGATATACAATAATAGAATCTCATACATGTATGGACACATACACAGGAGAACTCAGAGAATCACGAGGCACAACCAGATCTGATGACACGTAGGAATAAGTAGAGCCCAGATAAAATAGAACTGAAGAATTCCTATAGAAAACTGAAACAATACATGTGATAACAACGTCACATGACTCAGCCTCAAGCCTAGTTGGGAAAGCATAACATTTAGGCTGGGCCCCACCATTCTGAAACCACGTCTTTGGGATGACCTCTAACTGGATGACCTCAAACTCTAATGACCTGACCTCTACCTCTAATAGCCAGACCTTCACCACTGGTTGCTTGACCCCTTCCTCTAGCTGGCTGAGCAGGCGGTGAAGCAACCGATGCCGAAACCATTGCATGAGAACCCTGCTGCTATGAGCCGCCAGGTGCCCGAGGACAATATCTAGCAATGTGCCTCGGGTCACCACAAGTATAAAAAGACTTCGGCTGCTGCGATGGCTGACCCTAATCTGACCTATCGACCTGAGTAACCACCCTAAAAACTTTGGAGCGGAGGTGCACTAATAAGAGTCGGTGGTGCACTTTAGGCTAGCTGATCAGGATGAGACATATGAGGACATCGACCACCTGAAGCACTATGAGATGCCTGGAGTGATGAATGAAACGGCCTGGGAGGATGGCCTCTACTAAAATTACCCTTGCCTCCAGACGAGGCGCCGCTAAACCCACCGAAATGAAGAGGTCTCTTATCAGACCCCTGCCCTCTTTCTTGTGTGAGAACCACCTCGATCCGCCTGGCGACATTGGCAGCCGCCTGAAAAGATATCTCACCCCAAGTCTCCTTGGCCATCCGAAGCTTGATAAGGTGAGCGAGCCCATCTATAAATCTCCTCACTCTCTCCCTCTCAGTAGGAATCAAAAGAAGAGCATGACGGGATAGATCCACAAAACGGGTCTCGTACTGAGTAACAGTCATACTGCCCTACTGGAGACGCTCGAACTGCCTGCGGTAATCCTCTCTCAATGTGATAGGGAGGAACATCTCTAGGAAGAGCTGAGAGAACTGGTCCCAAGTGAGAGCAAGTGACCCAGTTAATCTGGTCAACATGAAATCCCTCCACCACCTCTTGGCATAACCCGTCATCTGAAATACACCAAAATCGACCCCATTGGTCTCAACTATCCCCATGTTCCGCAGCACCTCATGGAAGAGGTCAAGATAATCATTTGGTCCTCAGAAGGTGCACCACTGAAGTGAACTGGGAAGAGCTTGGTGAATTTGTCCAATCTCAATAGGACCTCAGAAGACATGTCAGGCCTATCACCGGCATGTGCCGCAACAACCAGCTGAACGACCTCAGCTAGCGGGGCTGCTGGCGTCTGATACTGGTGATCCATTTGCTCTGGAGTGTGAGTAGCGACAGTCTGTGCTCCTCCCCCAGCCTGAGAGATATTTGGTACCATAGGAAATTTACCGGCTTGGGCCACGCTCTCCATAAGGCCCACCAAACAGTCTAGAGAGTCCTGAAGCACTAGGGTGGTGATGAACCCTTTGGGAACCTGAGCTGGTCCAACAAGTACAGTATGAGATGGAACCTCCTCATCAAAATCCACCTGCAGCTCCACTGCTGCTGCTTTTGGTCGAGCTCTAGGCTGAGATCTGCCTCTGCCTCGGCCTCTGGCGACCTCGACCTCGACCTATGCCCCTCGTAGGAGCTGCCAATGGGGACTCTGGACGTTTTCCAACTGAAGACGTAGCACGTGTTATCGCCATCTGCGGGAGGACAAGAATAGAAAAGTTCAATCAGCAATAATAGAATAAAATCGCATAGCATATAAGAATAAAAGCGAAATCTTTTCCTAAACTTCATAGCCTTTGGAAGATAAGTACATATGTCTCCATACCGATCCTCCAGACTTCTACAAAGCCTGCTCGTGAGTTGTAAGGCCTAGGCAACCTAGTGCTCTGATACCAACTTTTTACGACCCCGAATTCCCACCTTCGAAATCGGCACCTAACATTCACTTGCCAGGCAAGCCAATGTTAGAGAATCCTTAAGAAAATTTTAATCAATTTTAATAAGTAAAATCAATTAAGCCAAAATGAAACTAAAATTGTGTACGGAATAACATAAAAATAATAATATCTCAGTACAACCTGAATCCGGAGTCACAATTCACGAGCTTCTAGAGTCTCTACAAATAGGGTTTGAAATAGATAAAATTGTCTTGAATGAAAAGAACACTAAAATAAGGGAATTGGAAGGGGACTCTCTACGGAGTGCGGATGCCAACAGCTATACCTTAAGTCTCTGAATGTCAATCTGAGCTGATACGCCTCATGGACAGCTGGGACTAGTACTAAAATATGCATGAGAAGTGCAGAGTGTAGTATGAGTACAACAACCCAGTGTATTTCGTAAGTGTCGAGCTTAACCTCGACGAGGTAGTGACGAGTCTATGACAAGACACCCATAAAAACATGTACAGATAACAATATACGCACAACATAAGAACAAATAAAAGCCAAACATGTGTTTCTGGGAGGGGACATGCGAAAGGGGTACAAGATACAATAAATACAAGAGGCAATGATAATAAGAAACAATCAATAAGTCTTTAACCAGCAAAACAAATAAACATAATGAACAAAAGTGCACGGTATCACCCTTCGTGTTTTTACTCTCAACCTCACTATGAAACAATAATAACGGCACGGTATCACCCTCCGTGCATTGCTCACAAATATGGCACGGTATCATCCTTCGTGCATTAACACTCACATATGGCACGGCATCACCCTTCGTGCATTAACACTCTCCCTTACCATGTAAAAATGAACATATAACAAAAGGGAGATAGAATAAGCAAGAACAGGCCTTACATCAAAAATGATTCCACAATACCAACCTAAACTTCCGAAACGATACTCACTTATCTCAGATAGCTCATAATTGTGTCACGCCCCAAAACCGAGGGACGAGACCAGCGCCTAACTGGATGAACCCAGTCAAGCGGACCTGGATTGCCTTTCCAACCCAACGCATTACCCCATGTTCATAATATACATCGTTCCATAAGAATTAGTCAATTTAGATACGAAGTATGATTTACAACATAAGTTCATTTTCCTCTTTTAACTTTCAACATTTGATAATCCAAAAACATATATGATACATAAAACTTCTCCGATACGATCCACAACTACGAGTGAGTAACACTACCGCCCAAAATATACATATATATACAACCCACACAGTGTCTACGGAGCCTCTAAGAGTACTAGGAGTGTTACATAAACTTGCCGGTAACAAGGCCCCGGCTATACCTTTTACAACATAAGCAAAAGAGAATGATTAGTCCACACACGGCCCCAAGAGGAAATGGGGCTCACCAGAGCTCCTGAAAAGATGAAGAGGAGGCACCACTAACGGCGGGCTGATCTACCTGCTATGGAACCACCTACATCCATATAAAAGATGTAGCGTTGCCGGCAAAAGAGACGTTAGTACCGTTGAATAGTACTAGTATGTATGAACAAAGTTTATTCTAAATAAATCAATTAGTACACAATTGAAAGACAGTCAAGGCAACCACACGGATACCACATAAATATACAGAAAATCACAATGAAGATTTCACAGTTACTCATTTCAATTGTTCATCCGTTCACATTTCACCCTTATTACCTATCCACCCTTATTACTTCGTGTTGCGGCGCGCAACCCGATCCCACCGTACATTCACACTTCACCCTTATTACCTCTCCACCCTTATTACTTCGTGTTGCGGCGTGCAACCCGATCCCACCGTACAATCACATCTCACCCTTATTACCTCTCCACCCTTATTACTTCGTGTTGCGGCATGCAACCCAATCCCACCGTACAATCACATTTGATAGCAACAACATCCAATCAATGAAATCACAGGGATTTTCATCATCAAGAACATAAGTTCATATCAACCCATAACTATGTGAAATCAAGGCACAATGATCCTTACCAAACAGTGATTCATATATGGTGTTGCCAAAATTATTTAACCCAACTAATTCAATTCACAGTTTCTGTTCATCATTTGCCACACACGGCCTTTATCAATTAAATACATTCCCACATTAGGGTACATTAACATTCTTTCATTTAGTAGCACATACTCCCATACCGACATATTTGAACGTTTAACAAGCCTTACGCATGATAGGATAAGCACAGAGAATCACCCTTCACAATCTCAATTAGCATGGTAATCAGCTAAGAAAATCAGGGAATGAAATATTACACTTCAACACAGCCGGACAATCAATTCACATATGCTCAAGAAAGAAATTCTTACCGTGTCCTCGAACACCAACAAGGTGACTCTACAAAGATTAAAGTTTCCCATACATACCTCGAGTCGAAATTCCCCTTTAACATCTGTCACGATTCACCGAACAGTCTAGAACCGTCAATCTGGATCACAATGCGACACATTTACCTTAGAATTAGGAATCTTGAATTCATTTGAGCATTTTATCAAACACCGTGTGGTTCCTTAGCGTAACTAAACCCTTTTAGTGGAAAATTGCTCTACCTTACACCCTCTTGCTATATTTGAATAGATCATGAACATGCATGCAAGGTCTTAGCTTTTATCTTCAAGGATCAATTTATGTGTTCTACCCCTTTTTAGCTAAAACCTGAGAATTAAAAAGGAAATGGGGTGGGGACTTACCTCTTAGAGTGAAGAAGATGAAGATTACCCAATAATTTTCGGGTCTGAGTGATGTTTGAAAAATAAATCTGGGGAAGATGGGGACTTCTCTATCTAGAACCCACTCTCACTTCTCTCTATTTTGTTCAGGTGCAAGTTAAAAATGAAGGGGAGGGGTGTTTTATTAAACTGGGGGTCAGGTGCAAATTAGAAATTAAAAGAGCCCCGAAGCAGGAAATGCAGTCAGGAATGCGATCGCATTCCTGCTATGCGGTCTGCATTCCTGTCGCATAGTTGGCCCTCAATTGGGCCAAAAGGGGAATCAGACTACCCTAGTATGCCACCATTATGCGGTCCGCATACATGTTATGCGATCGCATAATGCGTCGCATAACCTCCTCCGCAAAAATGGATGTGCAAGAATGCGACAGTTATGCGGTCCGCATTCTCAAAATGCGATTGCATCTTGGGCCGCATAGCTGTCCTCAAATTAGACAGAAGGCTGCCCATGTATGCAACCACTATGTGGTTCGCATACCTGTTATGCGATCGCATAGTGCGTCGCATAACAACACAATTCTGGAAAAATTTATGTTTTAAGTCCCGGGGTACTTTTTACTTTCAAAAGGTCCGTTTTTTAAGAATTTCTACAGTTATAACAACACAAGGACCTATTCGGGCATTATTTTAGGCATGAATTTTTACGGGTCTTTACATCCTCCCCCACTTAAAAATCGTTCGTCTTCGAATGAGGATCGGGGAATCATTTTGACATCACAATATGCAACCCCCCCCCCCCCCCCAT
>ML242876.1:7431-33646 GCA_005239495.1 Nicotiana undulata
CCTGCGATCGCGAAGGCCAACTGGCCAGACCTCTGCGATCGCGGCAGAGGTCCTGCGATCGCGAAGGCCAACTGGCAAGACCTCTGCGATCGCGGCAGAGGTCCTGCGATCGCGCAGAACAAACTCACCCGGCCCAGACGCGACTCTATGCGATTGCAAGAAACGGGATGCGATCGCGATGATGTGGAACCCAGACCTCTGCGATCGCAAAGGGGAAGCTGCGATCGCATAGAACAATCAATAGCCCAGCAAAATCCTTCTCCGCGATTGCAACCCACCTTCTGCGATCGCAGAGAAGGAAACCAGATAGCAGAAATTCTGGTTTTTCTAACTTAGCTCCCGGGGGTCTAAAACACAGCCGAGCCCCTCGAGACTCCTTCCAAAAGCACCGGCAAGTCTGTATTCATGATACGGACTCGCTCGAACTTCCTGAACCTGAATAACAACCACGAAACTCAGGATTCAACCCCAAAACCAAATTGAATCAAAACTTAAGAACTTCAAATTCTAGAATTCACTTCAACGCGCCGAACCGGCCTAAACTACTCGGAGTGACTTCAAATTTTGCAGACAAGTTATAAATGACACAACGGAACTATTCCCGGTCTCGGAATTTCATTCGGACTTTGAGAACATAAACTCACCTTTCAAGCCAAATTTCAAATCCTTTAAAAACCTCAAAACTTCATTAACTCCAATTTTCCTCATTTTGATCCGAACCAATCAAATCAAGTCCGTTTCTTACCAAATTTCACAGATAACTTATAAAACACATATTGAACCTGTTCCGGGCCCCGAAATCATAATACGGGCCCGGCAGCACAGGTTTCACATCAAGGTTCATTTTCATAAGCCTTTAATATTTTCATAAAACAATTTTCTTTAAAAATTCATTTCTCGGACTTGGGTCCTCGGAATTCGATTCCGGGCATACACCCAAGTCCCATATTTTTCTACGGACCTTCCGGGACCGTCGAATCACGGATCCGGGTCCGTTTACCAAAAATGTTGATCAAAGTCAACTTTATTCAATTAATTACCAAAAATTTAACTCTTAATCAAGTTTTTCACATAAAGGCTTCCCGGCTACGCGCCCGGGCTGCGCACGCACATCGAGGTGAGATTAATGGAGGCTTTTGGGCCTCGGAACACAGTCCAAATTAGATGCACATAAGATGACCCCTTTTTGGGTCATCACAAAAAGAACTAAGCATGGAATGACACAAAAGGACAAATTGTATTTCATTGAGTAAAAAATAACACAAACAACCTAAAATCCGAGTTACAACCCTAAAATAACCCGGCTAATGAAAATAACAAAAAAACAGACCGACAAGACTCACACAAACAGAACAGAGGGATAGAAGGGTTTGACTCAATAAAACAAATAAAATTTGGATCACAACCCCGAAATAACCCAGATAACAGAAAAAACATCAAAACAAGCTACCAAGATTCCTTCCTCGTGAGGAGGGAATGACTTTTCAATTGCTAAGCTTGATATTTAGCCACAAATTTGCTCATCAGAATCAACAGAGCCTTCTCCAATTTCAAAATCCTTAACTTTAATCAGTAAGTTCCCGAGAGGATTCTTATACTCCCTGTCACCACGTATCTTCCCCACAAAGTGTGCATCATCATATGTAGGTAAAGGATTCTGCGTGATATTTTGGCTGTCACTGTCTTGGATCACAATAAGATTTTCCTAGATCATCTTTTCTATTTCTCTTTTCAAATCTCGACAGCTTTCAATATTGTGCCCTTGGGCATTGGAATGATATTCACACCTTTTAGAAGGGTCAAAGCTTCTTGCACGTGGGTCCACATGATTTGGAGGAATAGGTGCAATCATGTCGTACTGCTTTAATTTCTCAAACAAGCTCTCATATGACTCTCCTATTGGGGTAAAATTATCTTTCAACCTTTGTTCCCCTCTATATACCTTGCTTGGATGCGGGTTATAGAGCACTTGAAAATTTGGTGGAGACTGACAGAGACTTTGCAATGCTGGTGCTCGCCTTCTGGAGTGTCTTGGTGGCTGGACAACATACTCAGGTGGAGCAAAAGAGTATTGTGGAATCTGAGGTGGATAGTAGTGCTCAGGGGAATCACCAGAAAATAGACGAGGTTGGTCATACCTTCGAGATGTTCTCCTAGGACCTCTTCTCAACCCTAATGCCATCATGATTTCTTCATCTTTCTCATTCATGTCACTAAAATTACCAGATTCAATTTTGACAGCCTGAGTTGTGGCTTTGAAAACTGCTTGGCTTATAATTTTACCTGTCTTAAGACCATTGTCAACCATTTCTCCCATTTTGATTGCTTTCGAGAAGGATTTGCCAATTGCGGACATCATGTTTTGAAAATAATCTGGCTCTTGAGCCTGAAGGAAGACAGTGATTAGCTTGTGGTCATCCATGGGTGGCTTAACTCTAGCCGCTTGCTCTCTCCATTTAATGGCATATTCCCTGAAATTTTCAGTTGGTTTCTTCTTCAGGTTTGAAAGAGAATTGCGGTCCGAGGCAATGTCAATAATGTATTGGAACTGTTTGACAAAGGCCTGAGCCATGTCGTCCCATACATACCAGCGAGATATGTCTTGATCAGTAAACCATTCAGAGGCTACTCCCGTAAGGCTTTCCCCAAAATAAGCCATTAGCAATTCTTCATTTCTTACCGCACCTCTTAGATGATTGTAATACCTTTTTAGGTGGGCTATGGGGTCTCCATGTCCATCATACTTTTCAAATTTGGGGGTCTTGAAACCAGGTGGCAAGTGGACATCGGGGAACATACATAGATCCTTGAAGGCAATTCTCTTCTGACCTGCCAACCCTTGCATGCTTTTCAACTGTTGCTCTAAGCTTTTCATTCTTTGGGTTATTTCTTCTCGTGCCATCTTTCGGGCAGGCTTCTCAATGTTTGCAGGAAGATCAAACAAGTACGAGTGATACTTAGGAGAATGATACAGCTCTTGATGGGTAGCAAATTGTGATTCATGACTTTTCTTCTGTACCGCTGTTGGCTCTGGGGTAGTGAAGACGGGCATAACAGCAGCGATTGTCTGATTGGTTGTCAATGACACACTTTGGGAGCACGTAACAGAAGTTCCAGCAGTAGTTGTACAGTCGGGATAAGGATTGAATCCAGGTGGATAGGATTGCTCAGGTAATGAGGCCGGAACGACAATATTCGAGATGGGTGTGAACTCTGGGAAACCATGAGAAGAAAAGGGCGGTCCTTGGCCATTGGCCCATGATTGATACATTTCAGCCATTTTCTGTTTCAGTATTCTATTTTCCTCAACCACAGTGGACTCTTGTTGAACCCTCTGACCCCGAGCCTCACGAGCATTTGTAACAGCTTCGATGTCCGTTGTCATTGGCATTTCCTATTGGACCTTGTGAATTGTGTTGCAGCTTACCACAAACCAACCACCTCAAACTTTCTTCACAATTCGAAACAAAAAACAAGTTAGAGGGGACTCAATCGGTCCTTATTATCACTCTTTCTTTTTCTTTTTCTTCTTTTATTTTCACTTTCTTTTTCTCTCTCTTTTTAAATTTTTTCATGGTTATGATCGAATCCGATGGAGATTGCCTACGTATCATGACGCCGCATGAATCAGATCTTGCGTAGTTCGGGAAGATTGGGAATAAAGTAAGTAACCTACCTAACTCTTTTTGTTTTGTTTTTTGAATATTTTTTTTTTGAATTTCCGAAAGGACTTTTAAAGAAGAAAGAAAATATTTTTTTTTGTTTTTTCTTTTCTTTTGGATTTCGCTTTTTTTTTTTTGGAACTTCGAGAGAAAAACTTCTAAAGAAGAAAGGATTTTTTAATTTGGTTTTCTTTTGTTTTTTTTTTTTTTTTTTTTTTTTTTTTTTTGATTGTATTTTTCAAAACCTTTTGAAAGAAAGATTTCTAAAGAAGAAAGAAAATATTTTGGATTTTTCGGATTTTTATTGAATTTTTGGGTACAAAAGATCTAAAAAAAATAGAAAATATAATTTTTTTTGGATTTTGATTTGATTTTCTTTTCGAAAGAAAGACTTCTAAAATGAAAGAATATATTTTTTTTTGTTTTAAATTTTGTTATTTGGGGATTTTCTAAGGAAAACTTCTAAAGAAGGAATTAAAGAAAAACAAAATTTCTTTGTTTTTTGAAAGTTGGGTCTTAAAAAAAAGACTTTTCTATAGAAGGAAGTAAAAGAAAATATTTTTGGGTTTCTGAAAATTGAGGTCTCAAAGAAAGACTTTCCATAGAAGGAAGTAAGGGAAAATATTTTTTTTTCTTTTTCGATTTTCTTTTTTTTTTTAAAATTGTGAAAATAAAAGGTAGAAAATATTTTTTTGGGATTTTGATTTGATTTGTCTTCTTTCTTTTTTAATGAAAGATTTCTACGAAGAAAAAATATTTTTTGGGTTTTAAATAAAACTTCTTATTACTTTATTTGAGATTTTCTATAAAAAGGACTTCTAACGAAGAAGCTAAAGGAAAATATTTTTGGAATTTTGTAAAAATAGGGGCCGGAACCGATGAGGTTTGCCTACGTATCTCACATCCGGTAAGAATCAGACATGCGTAGTTCTGCCAATTTTGACAGAATCGGGGAAACATGATATTAACTTATTTTCCTTTTTTTTAAATAATTTTCTCTTTCTCCATCTTTCAAATATTTTGGCAGAGTTTCATGACATTTTCAAGTATCGGGCTTTTCAAAAATCGGGTAAATTTTTTATCCTATCTCACTCTTGGTTTTTCTGCTATTTTTCTTTATTCGGTCAACAAACAAGCCGAAATAAAATATTGTACACATAGCAGGTAAGATGCAGCAGGATGGTCTTTTATTTCGGGTTCACCTATCCTAGACGGACCCAACCCCTGTGTTGAATCCCCTAAGTCAAATGCACGTGATGCAAATAATCGTTCCTTCTAGGGATCCGGCATGAGGCTATGTTATACTAGGTTTATATCCTGGGGTTTTGTTCTAGACAAATCTTACCCGAGCGGACAGCTCGAGCCGAGGTCGGGGCAGCGTACCGGGAATACATAAGCTTCACCGGCTTTGCAACTTGTCCATACCTCGTTCTAAAATTTGGATGACTCTAACAGAAAAGAAGTCACACGAAGTGCACACTTCCCAGATGATTTAGAAGACTCAGAGAGAAGAAGGGTTTCGACACAATTTTATACGCAATTCAGATAATATCAAAGCGGTAAATGCGGCAATTAGCACATTAGGTTTAAACACATAAAATCAGATAATGAAAGCCAAAATATAATAGTTATATAAGCTCGAATTCTTGAACCGTGAACCAGAGATTCTGGGTTTGTTTCCCAGCAGAGTCGCCAGAGCTTTCACACCTCTTTTTTTCTCCCGGTAAGGGCGGGATATGGAAGTTTTTCCAATTTAAGTGACATTAATCGAAATGGAATTATTTATTTATTTAGAGTGGTCACTTGGGACAATTTATGGTGTCCCAAGTCACCGGTTTATTTTAAATCCCAAATCGAGGAAGTTTTGACTCCGTTCCGCGAACCAGAAGACCGAGTAAGGAATTCTGTTAATCTGGGAGAAGGTGTTAGGCATTCCCAAATTCCGTGGTTCTAGCACGGTCACTTAACTATTAATATTTTGGCCTAAATTATCTGACTGTTTACGTGTTTTAGCCTATTGTGCATTTTTAAACCTTTTGAACTGCTTTTAATATTTATGAAATTATTTTGAAACAAGTCACGATGTCGCGCACTCGTTTATTTTGGTACATGTTGCGAACCGCGCTACATGAAATGCACCCGCCATTTGTGACATGTTTATTTTATTACTATTCGAAATTAAGGTCGGGTAACATGAAATGCACACCCGAATTGAGATTTATGTATCTTAATTATACCCAAAGACCCAAGCTTATATTGTAACTCAAAATCTCAACCCACTACTAGTTAACATGTTCATCTACTTGTGCATATATTGAAAATGAAAGTAGGTCTTACTGCAAAAAAAGAAATTCATACCAAACATTGAACCACTAAATCAATTACTTTTCCAAAATTACAAATTCAACAAACAAAACATGAACTAGGCAATGTGAACACAGGAGAATTTCCACTTTAGCTCAAATGAATATACTGTAAATATAACAAGATGAACCACTGTGACTTCTAGTGGCTTTAATATATGAGAGTCTAAGGCAAATTTATTCCACTAGTAATCTATTTCATGAATTCAAGTGGATGAAAATCGTTAAGCTACTGACTCCAAATGACGCATTAAGAGATCTAAGAATTTTTCGAAGTTTGAAACTAAATCAAGAAAAACAAATGTTGTGAATCATCAAAAGCTCTTTCTTTGCTAATAACTCAAGTAAAATTAATTAAAGGGGCTATGCCTTTCAGTTTTTAGTGCCAAATATACATCCTCTCTTTAAGCAAACAGCTCAAATCATCCAAACGTCTACCGTACTTGAATATCACAACTAGCACATCAAAATTCATTTTTTTGCCTTTGGAGAGAATAAAAGTTACCACAAATACTATATATAATAAGCAAAATACGTTATCGTCCCATCTCGTCAGCGCACTTAACAAATAGACATTATCACGGCACCTGCGATATACAACGTGTTTATTTTAATATTGTTCGAAATTAAGGTCGGATCACATGAAATGCACACCACGAATTGAGATTTATGTATCATGACTATGCCACGAGAACCATATCCATAGTCACGATGATTTATTATTTATCTCACATAAAAAGAAACTTAGCATGTTCTAAATTGTTTCCTTAAACTATATTTGAGATTTGTTGGGAGGCAAATGAAACGCATGGAACCAGAACTATTCAAAACAAATTGAAAACTAAACTTTCTAATCTAACTAACGCAAAACTTGTTTCTGCCTAATTTTATTCACAATGAAGCATTCAAGAAGTCCTCATCCAATATGGATTAACAGAATCAAATAAAACACATGGAGAAGACTCATGAACAAACAAAAATTTAGAAATAAGAGGCGACTAAGAAATTCGAATAGGAAAAGTGAGAATGAACCTTTATATACTCAGCAAATGAACTTATTTGATATATCAAAACACAAAGCTCCCAACATCATCAAAATACATGAACTCCAAATATGACATCCCAGAGAAACGACTCGAACATGACCCGCGACAGGAGCTCTCGAACGGTAACCTCAACGACCTTGACGGACTAAACATTTCAGGTGATTTTGGGTACGGTTTGGGGCTGGTTTGGAACTGATTTCGGGACTTCTAGGTGCTGTTTTTCAGCTGATTTTACAACTGATTTTCGCTGAAAAACAAGCTGATTTTTTGGGGCTGAGTCTTGATAATCGACGGTCGCTGGGATGGGGTCAATTCTGGTGAAAATCCAGGAAGAAGAAGGTCAGGAATGCCCCTCGAGGGTGGGGAGTCCTCTGTTGCGCCACTGCTCTTGGGAGGAAGGTCTGATCCTCTGTATTGCGAGAAGAAGAAGGAGTCGAGAAGAAGAAGAAAGGGGAGGGGAAAAACGGTGCTTCAGGGAGAGGGATCGTTTTTTTGTGTCCCTCTTTGTATATGATTACGTCTCTATTATATAGAGGAGGGGATTATGGTTGGAATGTGGGGAATTCAGTTGGGCGTGAGATTTTGGGCCCTGAAATTAGGTCAATTTCAAACAAGGGCAAATTTTATCTTTAAAAAATAGTAATCTTACTACTAAAAAAATTTCTTTTATCAAAATGACCTAATTAACATTTTAACTAATTAAATAAGCTAATTGATTAAGCTAATTGATTAAGCTAATGTATATTTTTATGACTTTTATATATTAATCTATCAATTACAGGATAATTAATTTCTAAAAATGCGAATTAAACCTAAGATTACATGAAATGAAAAAATTTGGCAATTTTTATGATTTTTCTATGATTTTAAAATATTAAACATGCATGAAATGCAACTAAATAAAGAAAAGTTCCTAAAATTCATTAAAAGTTATTTTTTGATTATTTTTAGGAGTAATTTCCATGCGGGGCAAAAATTGGGTGTTCACAGCTACAGGCCCCACAAGTAGAGCAGACCCAAGAGGAGACAACCCAGGATTGCCTGGGCCTTCAAAGAGCTTATTCCTCGCTCCAGCACCAAACCCAGACCCAAAATCGACTCGAGATTAGGCTATGCCAATTACAAACTTCAAACTCATATATAGATCTATACAAAGTAGATGTGGAGAATTCGCCCACCTAGTATTGACAGATGAACAACTTAACCAAACGACTACTTATTGAAATAGTTAAGAATACTCTAAGTCCACACACTTAGTTCTTATCAGTCATAAGCCAAAGGCACATAATAGAAAAGAGAACATTAAATTGGAAGGCACATGAGACGTATATGAGGCAGGTTCATGTTTGTATTTCCAAAAAAATATTGAAATAACAATATCGAGGAACATGAGCTAGCAAGCCATTCCACATAGAGTTTCAAGGTAAAACAGTCTGACGCCCACCGTGGGCAGCCCACAATTATATTTGATTTGTGGTTCCAAAAATATGTGATTTATTTTAATACTAGTTAATAATCAAGAAGTAGTAAATGTAAGTAAGGAAAATGAGATAAGAAAACCAAGGTTGTCACAAGGTTGAGGCCTCGAGATCACTGGGTTGGGGACCTCGAGGTCAGATTATAGCATTAAATGAAGAACAATAAATGAAGAACACTAAAATAAAGAACAATAAAGCTGGGAAATAGTGTTGAGCACGAAAAAAGTAGAGAATATTCTATTGCAGTCAATGTTGTGTATTACAAGAATGATCGGGGTCTCTTTTATATAGCAGGGGTGAATCCCAAAATAGTACATATTTAATTATGACAAAGAAAGTGTAACGACCAGATCGGTTGTTTTGCGTATTAGGATCCCTTTCCCTTAAATGAAACCTTCCATAGCGGCTATTCGTGCTTTATGACTCGCGGGGACGGGTGGATCAGGATTCAGGAATGGTTTGAGTGATTTAGGAACACCTGGTTTTTTAAGGTTGGCCTATTTGGTCAAGTTTGACTTCGGTCAATATTTTGAGCAAACGATCTCATAATCGAGTTCGAACAGCTCCAGTAGCTCCGAATGATGATTTCAGACTTGGGCGTATGTTCGGCTCGAGTTTTCAATGACCAAGGAGCATTTCGGCACCCTAAATGGAAATCAGGATTTCCTTATGTTTGAAATTTTGTTTGGGACGTGATGTTTTTGCTATCGAGGCTCAAACGGAATTTCGGGACTGGGAATAGTTCCGTATGGTCATTTATGACTTGTCTGCAAATTTGAAGTCATTTCGAGTTGTATAGGTTGGTTCGGCACATCATTATAGAAATCTAGAGTTTGAAAGTCTTAAGTTATGAATTCAGGGGTTTTGGGATGTGATATTGAGTTTTAACGTTGTTTTGAGTGTTCCGTGGGCTTGATCAAGTCCGTACAATGATTTGGGACTTGTTTTTATATTTGGACAGGGGGCTCGGGTGGACCCAGGTGCCTTCCGGACCCCGCACAAGGCCAAAAACCAGCTAAAAACACTGTTGGTGCAGCTATAGCTGGTGTGACCGTAGGTGCGGTTGCCCAGCCGCAGGTGCGGGACCGCTCCTGCGATCCCAGCCTCGCAGGTGCGTAACTTCCGCAGGTGCGGACCATTTTCCCCAGGAGCGGGACCGCATGTGCGGCCCCAAACTCCGCAGGTGCGAACCCAGCTCCCCCGTCCATTTCCCGCAGGTGCGGCCATTTCCTCGCAGGTGCGGAAACCCCTGTAGGCAGCCTGTATTTAAATGTCAAAACACGGATTTCCTTCATCGTTTTCTCACTCAACCCCCATTAAAGAGCTCTCAAGCTTGGGGAAAACCTTCCCACGACCAAGTCCACCAAAGGTGAGTAATTTCACTCCGTTTGTCTAGTCTAATATGTGAATTAATAAGGGAATTAGCTACTAAATCTTAGTAAAACCAAGATTTGGGTAGTAAATAGGATTTTTGGGAATTTGGTGAACTATTCAATTCCTGTTATGAATTCAAGTATAAATCACATAATCATGATCCTTAGGCTTCGGGTAAGTGATTCCTTCGAAAATTTTCGAAATCCGAGCGTGTGGGCCTAGGGTTGAAATTCCAAAATCCTTCAAGAAGGCCTAATTTTGGTGTTTGTTGGTTGATTCTTCTTCTTCGAACTTAAATTGATTCAATTACGCTATATTTGGCTAGTTGTGAGCCGTCAAGGGTAGACTTCGGAGATTGCGGGCGCATCCTTGATTCGAGGAGTAATTTCGTCACGAGGTGAGTCTCCTTTCCAACCTTGTAAGGGGTAAACGTCCCCATAGGTTCCTTATTTTGTATGTCTACATGTTGTGGGGGTCGCGTACGTACCAAGTGACGAGAGTCCGTACGTGGCGACTATATTTCTATGTCGGGTAGCTTTAGGATTCACGAGCATGGCTCTATGTGCCTTATTTGTACCTTGTATGTATTGCAAGTTGTGATTGTTGCTGAGATGGCATGGAAAGGTGAAATATTATGATTTCAATCCCAGTTGGCGACAGTGGTATTGGCACGGTCTTGTAGGGTTCACTGTTGAGTCGGTACACATATAAACCTATATATATATATATATATATATATATATATATATATATATATATATATATATATATATATATANGTCTTGCTCTGGTATTGTATTATCACTTGAGTCTGAGTCGCACATAGTGGGATTGACAGGTACTGTGTAAATGGAGGTTTGACACTTGCAGGTCATTTTCAGCTGTTACTTGGATTACATTATTTGCTTATGTACTTGTTGACTTATGCTTCACATGCCTACTATTTTAGCCACATCTCTTTGTATATTATATTGCTGGACCTTAGTGAGTATCTAGTCGACCTCTCGTCACTACCCCTTCCAGTTTAGACGGGATACTCACTGGGTACATATTTATTTATGTACTCATGCTGCACTTCTTCTTCTTCTTCTGTACTTGATTGTACAGGTCCGGAGGCTGGTACATATGATTATCAGACTGATGCTAGATACCGATTTGTGTGATTAGACTTCACGGTGAGCTGCTCTTCCTGGCGACCTCCTAGCAGCACCTTGAAGTTCCTTTGTTATTTTCCCCATCTATTTCATCCAGATTGTGGATTTGTATATATATGTATCTTGTATATTCTGCTAGTTGCCCGTGACACTAGTTCCTGACACACACGTAGTGTATATTTTTGGTTTTGGGCTGTATATCCGTACATATGTTTTATTTTGGCCATATATTGTTATGATTTTATTTTCGTATCAAGCTATTATCATGTTTAATTGTTTAAAACGGGTAAATATTGACTTGTTTAATCACATGGGAAGGGTAACCCCTAGTGTAATTCATATTGGCTTGCCTAATCCCGCTGTTGGGCGCCATCGCGACCTAAATTAGGATTTGGGTCGTGACAGAAAGGCTATTGGTAAATCTGTATAACGGCCTAGTACGGACTTGTACTATCTCTTGCAGACCTTATCAGCTTTGACCACGTGTCCTTGGGAGTTTCCCGCCTTTCCATGATGATCATCAATTTTATACTGCTTCGAGGTAGGCCGTGATGGGCCTTCGATGTACTCTCTCGAGGTATGCACTTCGGGGGCGGACTTCAAACTCTACTTCGAGCCTCACGATATCGGTCATGGAATTCCATAGAGGTCCCGATATCGGGGTCCCTGATATCGACCATATACAGATAGTCCCCATGTTTCCTAGTATGAAATGATAAGATACGATTTGAATTCTTTGACTCTTTGATGTCCCCATTATGACGCCAGTCACGTGAGGTTAGTGATTGCTGTGACAGAATGGACGTGCAAAGTCCATGTTTTCACGGCTCTCGAAAAGCCATAAATCGATACCGAAGGTTGGATGTCCTTTTGTTTTCTCCAACATGCATACTGACCCCTATAAATACCCCAATCCTTCACCCCTTAAACTTTTACTTTTCACATCATCTCCAGACCTTGATCAACCTTTTTATATGTTTCCTTCTCTTCTGTGTTCATCTCGCAACCAAATTCTTCCCTTTCTTGTGAGATTTTATAGCAAAAAATGGCAAAGACTTCCAAGACCGTTCCCCAAAAAGAGAAAGCTCCTTCATCGTCACACTCGCCTAAGAGAAAAGCAATAGTACCTCCTCGAGTTGAGGAGTGTATCCCCGGTCCTTGTGTGACATCTCCCGACTTCAAAATAGACAAACCTTCTTCGGTACCGGGGCGATGCGAACCCATGTCTCGATACATCAGCCTGATAACTAAAACTGAGAAAGTGAAGGTTGACTACCGTTGGGGGCGGGGGGAGGCGGTACAAGTAGATATTCCTTTACGTGAGGAGGACATAACCACATATAAAGTTGGTTTCCTTAGTGTGTACACATATCTTTTCACCCTAGGCCCGGTAGAACCATCGTCGCCATCGATAGACCCGGTGACCCTCGATTTCTACAGACAATACAGGGTGACACTTAGCCAAATCTACCCATCATTCTAGCACATCGGTTACATGATTAAGTACTTTTCGAACATGGTCGAGGGGATGCATTTTACCCTCGATCATCTGATTAGACTATATAGCCCCCAACTTTATCGAGGTGGCCTAATTAAGTTGCAACGTTGAGCTTCGAAGGTCATTTTTGCCAGCATCGACGAGGACAAGGACAGAGGGTGGATGAGCCTCTTTGTCCGAGTCAGGACCTCGGACCTGATCCCTATCGAGAAGATTCTATTCCCCGAGGAACGGAATATGAACCGTAAGTAAGCATGCCTCGTTAATCAAATATTTTTTCTTACCCTTGAACTAATCTCCCTTCGATGATGCAGACGTCGAGTGGTACCCCGGTGCGGTCAAGGATCTCTCAGGCTGGGTCTGACAACTAGATTCGACCTGCCCGTATGTTAAGCGCGTGTGGCGCGATTTGGCCAAGACCCGATGGGACCAAAAACCATGGTGATTTTTTATTCCTGTCATACTTGAACTTTTTAGAGAAAATATCTCTCCACAACACTCTCACCCTTTGTATTTATCTTTTGTGCTTATGCAGGTCTCGGAGGGGATATTTTGATGAGGGAACCCCCACATGGGGAAGCAGATACCCCGAAGCCTGCTAAGGAGAAAAAGAGGAAGAAGAAATCACCAGCTGAGTCCACAAAGCCGAAAAAGGCTAAAGTTCAAAAGCCTAAGGCCGATTCAGCGGCCTTAACTCCGGAAGTGGCTGAGAGTCTTCATGCTGAGGATGAAGATAATGATGACTGCCTGCTAGTACTTAGGGGAAGAGGAAGCACAATTGCTTCGAAGCCTGCTGAGCCGACGGGTGTTTAGCCGAAGGCTGCTGAACAAGAAGTTGTCGATGTGGCCCCACCTCGAGCTGAAGAGATTCTCGAGGGTGGGTCAAACGAAGTCCCCGAGCCGACTAACGTCCAAGATTCATCTCGTGCCGAAGGGAACTCAGTAGATGACTCGGGGAACCTAACTTTGAGGCTCCCCAAAGATAAGAGAAGTCCCTGATTGATCCATTCGGGGTCATTAATGTAGATGATTCTCCGTCGGGACCGACATTCTCTCCGAGGAAAATACGGGATGCCCAAAATATGGAGACTCCCGACATTGGGGCATCCCACAGAGAGAATGACGTGTTCGAGGGATACTTTGTCGGGGTTGAAGAAATCCCCGACCTTAACGCCTCGTTTATTTTTTAAGAAGCCGAGAAGCTTCGAAAACAGGTAACCTCTTGACTTACCAACTTTATTTTGAACCTTGATTCCCTCTTTTCTGACTTTTTCCCTTTTGTGTTTTTAGGCCTTAATGCTCTACAATCATGCTTTTTCCAAGTCATAAGATGAGCTGGCCCACTTCGCAGAAGAGTATAGGAGGCTCTTGTCAGAGTCAGATGAGCTCAGAGCTATTTTCGCCAAAAAGGAGGGGGCACTGCATGAGCTTCGAGCACGTTTTGAGAAGATGTCTCGAGAACGGGACGATCTCGATGAGCAGGTAATACAACCTTAGCGGGCTTACCTTTATGTTCATTCAATTTTAGAATTTAATGCCTTAACTTGATTCTTGCAGCTCAAGCAGAAGGATGACCTAGTGGGAAAACTCCGGGAGGAGCTCAAGGTCAAAGATACCGAGATTCTCGGGTTTAGGCAGCGCATGGATGAGGTAGCCTCTGAGAAAGATACTCTTCGTGAGAATATAACCTTGGCTAAGCATCACCTCCAAGGTGAAAAGAAGAAGGTCGTAGATATAAGGAGCTCCATACGGAATCAGCTATTGAGTTATCCAAGACTAAGTCTGATATTGATGAGCTCATAACTACAGACGGAATGATGTTGGTGCTGACAATGATCGGGCTAAGAAGGCATCCGTTAGGTCCGAGCTCAAGCTAACTCGAGCCCTTCACCATGCTCGATTGGGATCCTGGAGGCAGGCTCTCGAGGAAGCACATGCAGAGGGCTTCAATCTTTCTTCTGAGATCGAAAGAGTGAAGGCCCTAGAAGAAGAGTCGACAACTCTGCTTATTTATGATGATGATTCGGGTAGTGGCTCGGAAGATGATGAAGATGAAGATGAAGTCCCCGAGGGGGAAGAGGCCGTTGATGACCTGGGGGCCAGGGGCCAATCCGTCGAGGGCACAACTCCTTAGGGAACTTCATCCGATTAAGTGACCCCGACGGTAGATAGGCTTTTTTATTTTCTTTCTTTATCATGTAAGGGATCCAAGTATGGGCTTTGTAAAAATGTTTTGTGAACTCTTATTATATGAAATGATCTTTTCCTTTGTCTTCATTCCTTTGTCAATTCCTGTCTTGCCTTTGCTTTTGAGATGAAATTTAATGCTAGTCGATAATCAGTCCGATGTACTGGACTTTAGAGTATAAAACACTTTAAGTTTTTGTATTTCGAGGAACGATTGACAATAGGTGACCATTTTAGGGTCCGATCATCGAGCTAAGCTTTAGCTCGGGACTTTTGAGTCCGAACTTAGGTGAGGTCTCGAGCACCGTGTGCTTTGGCCTTTATGTTCTTTGGGTATTGACCTTAGGTTTTTAAAACATTGGCCCTTAGGCTCTTTTCAATTTGGCTCTTAGGCTCTTTAGATTGGCCCTTAGGCTCATATATATTGGCCCTTAGGCTCTTTCTAGATTGGGTTGATTCGACCTCTAATATGGCTATAATTTTTCCCCATTATAGCTAAAGACTTTTAAAAAATTTATTATGCCTTGGCATGTTTTTGTATTCGTCCGACTTTTTGATGGTTCGAATGATAGGAACCCTGATTACAAGTTGATGTGTGACGATAATTGAGTACCTCGTGGGGTTCTCTCGAAGGCTGATTTTTTCGAAGCCTTTACATTGTTCGGGGCTGATATTATCGAAGCTCCTTTGCTTATCCCGAGGGTAGCATGATTAATCGGTTTTATCGAAGTATTTGAAGGCCTTTAGTTTTTTTTGGAGAAAGTCAGACGTATCCGAGCCGCATTATTTCGGCCGTAGCCTTTTCATATGACCGTAGTATTTATATTTGGCCGTAGCCTTTAGTCCCCAGGTGAGATGACCTCGGCCTCTATATCGTGGGTATGCCTTTTTAGGGGTCTTACTAGTTCGAATATATAGCATTGGCCTTAATATCGGGGTTATGCCTTTTTAAGGTCTTATAAGTTTAAGTATTCCTCGTTGAGGTCTTATAAGTTAGATGTTGCCTCATTGAGGTATTGCAAATTCGATGTTGCCTCATTGAGGTATTACGAGTTTGAGTCTTTGATGACTCGATGAGCTGACTGTCAATGACATTCCCCGAGTGTTCGAGAGTATTTAGCCCTTGGGCCGTTTCATGTGAAGATAGTAAACTTCTTTGAGGCACAAAGTGTTTTGATATGTAAAGATGCTTCTTTGGTTACTTGATACATGCGTACATGTTTTTGCTATCGGGGGATCGAGTATTCTAACACGGACACGGTTCATTTGACTGTTTGGCTCGATACAACATTCTCATATCGAGGCCCTCTTTGGAATAACTTGTTTTCTTTGAAATAGTAACCTTCGAGGGTGATGGCCCTTAGTATTCGAGATTGATTGAAAAGAAGCCTTGAATACTTGTTGAGTTTTGCTCAGGTAGCATATAGGTGTTTCCTAGTTAAAAACCGTGCCGGTAAAACCCATTTGGGATAAAACCTGATCTAAGGGAAAAAGAGTGCAACACATGCTTTAAAACCCAAGGTCTTTGAGTCGAAGGGTGCTTCGATCCCTTTCAATCGAGCATCTACAAAACGATTAGTATGAAACATAAATAAAAAGGGAAAAGGTTATACCTTAGCAATAATTTCAATTGAGCATCGATATGTTCTAATTGCTTGGTAGTTGTTCTCCTTCCATGGTGCTAAGTTTGTAGGACCCTTTGCCTACTACACCGAGGACGCGGTACGGTCCTTCCCAACTAGGGCCTAACTTCCCTTCATTTGGGTTTCGAGTGTTGAGGGTGACTTTCCTTAGAACTAAGTCCCCGACTCTAAAGTATCGGAGGTTTGATCTTCTGTTGTAGTACCTTGCGATCCTTTGCTTTTGAGAGGCCATTCGAACTAATGCGGCCTCACACTTTTCATCTAGTAGCTCGAGGGAGGTGTTCATGGGCTCATTGTTTGAGTCCTCGGTGGCGTGCTGAAATATGTCACTTGGTTCCCCGACCTCGACTCGTATCATTGCCTTGGACCCATATACCAAACAGAACGGGATCTCCCCTGTGCTTGACTTTGAAGTTGTCCGATATGCCCATAGTACTTCGAGCAACACTTCTCTCCACCTTCCCTTTGCGTTCTCTAACCTCTTCTTTAGGTTTTGAATGATAGTTTTGTTTATGGACTCGGCCTGACCATTCGCACTTGGGTGGTAGGGCGTCAATAGAATCCTTTTTATTTTGTGATCCTCAAGGAATTGTGTCACCTTGTTGCCGATGAACTGTTTCCCATTATCATATGTAATCTGAGAGGGGATCCCGAATCGGCGTATGATGTGTTCCCATATAAAGTTGATGACTTCTTGTTCTCTTATCTTCTCGAAGGCCTGCGCTTCAACCCATTTCGAGAAGTAGTCAGTCATAAATAAGATAAATCTAGCTTTACATGGCGCCGTTGGTAGGGGGCCGACGATGTCCATTCCCTATTTCATGAATGGCCATGGGGATAGGACCAAGTGCAATTGTTCACCGGGTTGATATATCATCGGTGCAGATCTTTGACATTTGTCATATCTTCGAAAAAATTCCTTGGTATCCTTTTCCATGTTATCCCAATAGTAACCTTCCCTGATTACCTTTCGAACTAAAGATCGGCACCGGAGTGGTTTACACAAGTGCCTTCATGGATTTCTCGTAGCACACAGTCAGTATCTCCTGATCCCAAGAATATCGCTAGTGGTCCATCGAAGGTCCTTCTGTAAAGTGTTCCATTCTCGTCGAGTGAAAATCGGGCTACTTTGGATTGAAAGGCCCTCGATTCCTTTGGGTCCGTGGGAAGCTTCCCACGTTTCAAGTAGTCGATGTACTTGTTTCTCCAATCCCATGTTAGGCTTGTTGAGTTTATTTCAGCATGGCCTTCTTCGATCACTGATTTGGATAGTTGTATGATAGTCCCCGAGACTATGTCATCTTCTTCGATAGATGATCCCAGGTTCGTGAGTGCATCAACCTCGCTGTTCTTCTCTCGAGGTATGTGAACCAGGGACACATTGAAGCGATGCAACGTCACTTGAAGCTTGTCTAAGTATATTTGCATCCTATCTTCTCGAACCTCCCATTTACTTGGTTTACGACCAGAAGAGAATCACATTTTTCTTCGATGACCTCTGATCCTAGGCTTTTGGCCAATTCGAGACCTGCAATCATGGCCTCATACTCGGCCTCATTATTAGTTACCTTTGATGTTTTTATAGATTGTCTAATTATGCCGTCCGTAGGCAGTTTCAGAACTATGCCGAGCCCGAACCCTTTCATGTTCGAGGCACCATCCGTAAAAAGGGTCCATACCCCCGATGATGTGCCTGTTTTTAAGAAGAGTTCTTTCTCTACTTCGGGTACGAGGGTAGGCGTAAAATCGGCTACGAAGTCCGCCAAAATTTTGGACTTGATAGCCGTTCGGGGTTGGTACTTGATGTCATACCCCCCGAGTTCGATGGCCCATTTGGCCAATCGGTCCGATAATTCGGGCTTATGCAAGATGTTTCGAAGAGCGTATGTTGTTAAAACACATATACGATGACATTGGAAGTAAGGTTTCAATTTCCTAGATGCACTTATTAATGCAAGATCTAGTTTTTCTAAGTGTAGATACCTAGTTTCAGCGTCTCCTAGGGCCCGACTTACGTAATAGATAGGGAACTGCGTACCTAGTTCTTCTCGAACCAACACACCACTTACCGCTACTTCGGATACGACCAAATATAAGTATAGTGTTTCATCCTCCTTCGGGGTGTGGAGGAAAGGTGGGCTCGAGAGATACTGCTTTAATTCTTCCAAGGCTTGTTGGTATTCCGGAGTCAATTCGAAGTTGTTTTTCTTCCTAAGTAGGGAGAAGAAGTGATGGCTCCGATCTGATGACCTCGAGATGAATCGGCCTAAGGATTCTATCTGCCCGATTAGCCGTTGTACTACTTTCACATTGTTTACCACGGTGATGTCCTCGATGGCTTTGATTTTCTCAGGGTTGATCTCGATCCCCTTGTTAGACACCATGAAGCCAAAACATTTGCCCAATTCGGTTCCAAAAGCGCATTTCTCGGGGTTAAGCTTCATGTTGTACCTTCTTAGGATGTGGAATGTTTCCTAAAAATGAGTCAAATGGTCCTCTGTGCGCAAAGACTTAACTAACATATCATCAATGTAAACTTCCATAGACTTGCCTTTGATGTTCGAACATCTTATTAACTAGGAGTTGATATGTAGCCCCCACATTTTTTAGCCCGAAAGGCATTACATTATAACAATATGTGCCATACTTCGTGATGAACGAAGTCTTTTCCCTGTCCTCCGGGTTCATTTGAATTTGATTGTACCCGGAGTAGGAGTCGAGAAAGGTAAAGATCTCGTGGCCGATTGTAGCATCGATCAAATTATCGATGTTGGGCAATGGGAATGAATCTTTAGGGCATGCTTTATTCAAATCTTTATAATCTACACACATTCTCAATTTATTCCCCTTTTTAGGGACCACTACTACATTAGCTAGCCATTCGGGTATTTTACCTCCCTAATGGATCCTATTTTGAGAAGTTTTGTTACCTCGTCTTTGATGAATGCATGCTTTACCTCGGATTGAGGCCTCCTTTTTTGTTTCACCAGTTTGAACCCGGGATCGACACTTAATCGATAGGTGGTTATCTCCGATGGGATCCCTGTCATGTCTAAATGGGACCAAGCGAAGAAATCATTGTTATCAATAAGCAATTGAATGAGTTTTTTCCTGAGTTCGGGGGTTAATCCCGTCCCTAGGTATACCTTTCGATCTGGAAGATGTTCGACCAATACAGCATGTTCGAGCTCTTCGACTGTTGACTTTTTTGCATCTGACTCCTCGGAGACAACGAAGGCTCGAGAGGTGAGGAAGTCCTTTTCATCGTCCTCGACCACCCGTTCATCGGTCACCTGCCCCTCGGGTTCTCCGAGGGTATAGACTGTGGTTGCTATTTGGCTATTTCCTTATCTTTTGGCTTCTCCGAGGTGGAAGGTGTTGATGCTGGTGCCATGTCGTGCACCGCGAACATCTATATTGTTGCATGTTGCTCTCCATACACTGTCTTTACACCATCCTTTGTTGGGAACTTTATCATTTGATGAAGAGTTGATGACACCGCCCTCATACTATGAATCCATGGCCTTCCAAGAATGGCATTGTACCTCATGTCACTTTCGATGACAAGGAACTTGGTATTTTGAATTGTACCAGCCATGTTGACTGGGAGGATAATTTCCCCCTTCGTTGTCTCACTCGCCATGTTGAATCCATTCAGGACTCGAGAGGCGGGTATGATTTGGTCGAGCAGTCCGAGCTGCTCCACAACTCTCGACCTGATTATGTTAGCCGAGCTACCTGGGTCCACGAGCACACGTTTAATTTGAATTTGTTTAAAAGGAAAGAAATTACCAATGCATCATTATGATGTTGAGATATGGACTTAATGTCTTCCTCGCAGAATGTAAGAGCATCCTCGGGGATGGAGCTCTAAGTCTGCTTTTCCTTTGTGATGGATACTTTTGTTCGTTTGAAAACCAATCCCTGTGGGACGTCGACTCCTCTAATTATCATGTGGATGATGTGTTGTGGTTCCTCTGGTTCGTTCTTCCTGTTCGCCTCTCTTTCTCGAAGGTGGTTCTTGGCTCGATCGCTGAGGAACTCTCGAAGGTACCCTTTATTGATTAGTCGGGCTACCTCCTCTCAAAGCTGTCTATAATCCTCGGTCCTATGACCGTGAGTGCCATGGTATTTGCATATTAAGTTGGGGTTACTTTGGGAAGGATTTGACTACATGGGCTTCGACCACCTGGTATCTCTGATCTTACCTATGGCTGATACGATGTCTGATGCATCGATGTTGAAGTTATATTCTTACAATTGGG
Source organism: Nicotiana undulata (assembly GCA_005239495.1). NCBI lineage: Eukaryota > Viridiplantae > Streptophyta > Magnoliopsida > Solanales > Solanaceae > Nicotiana > Nicotiana undulata. Next base: position 28,102 of record ML242876.1, read on the forward strand.
GTGCTCCCAACGGCCCCGTGTGCCTGTCGAACCTAGATTTGCTCATGGGTCCCCGGGTACTTTGGCCTCGATACACCCTTTGATCATTACGAGGTATATTACGCCTCGAGGCATTTTTTCGGTTTTTGACATATGGTTGGTATATTTCTTTGTTTGGTCTCGGCTCCCTTTCTCCATTCCTTGATTCTTTGGCTAATAGCCAGCTTGGATATACTCAGCCCAAGGGGCCTCCCAATTGGTCATCTTCGACCCTAATTTTGGATTGGTACCTGTAGTGCACATCCTCCCAAGTTACGGCGGGATACTCGATCAAATTTTGCTTCAGCTGCTTCGAAGCTATCGAGCTTCGCTCATTCAAGCCCTGAGTGAAGGCTTGCACTGCCCAGTCATCGAACACCGGTGGTAATTCCATTCGTTCCATCTGAAAGCGGGATACGAACTCCCTTAGCATTTCGTTCTCTCTTTCCTTAATTTTGGAGATGTCGAACTTCTTTGTAGCGACCTTAATGGCACCAGCATGTGCCTTCACAAAAGAGTCTTCCAACATGGCAATCGAGTCTATTGAGTTTGGGGGAGGTTGTGATACCACATCATGGCCCTCTTGGACAGTGTTTCTCCAAATTTCTTCAGCAAAACGGACACTATCTCGTCGTCCTTTAAGTCATTTCATTTTATACCACAAGTATATGTGCTAATATGCTCATTGAGATCTGTGGTCCCCTTATACTTTGGGATTATCAGGCATCCTGAACTTCTTTGGAATGGGCTTTGGAGCCGCACTTGATGGAAATTGTTTTTGCACGAACTTCTTCGAATTTAATCCCTTCAAAATCGGAGGTGCGCCCGGGATCTGGTCGACCCTCGAATAATAGGTTTCCATTTATTTTTTCATTGGCCTCTATCTTCTTTTCTCCTGACTCGCTCCTTTTGGCGAGGTCCTCGAGCATTCTCATAATAGTGGGGTCTATCCCTGACCGGTTATTGCTCGATATTTCTGGTGCTTGTTCAACTCGAGGAGTTGTTTCCAGTCTTGTTGTGCTCGGGGTCTTTTGTTGACTTTGCAACTGAGCAATAGCCATTTGATGTGCTTGTAACATTTCAAAAGTTACTTTCAAGCTAACTTCTCTTTCCTCCTGAGCTTGTGTTTTTTGTGCGTCATGTTGGTCACCTCCGTGCAAACTCCCGTCAGTATCAATGTGTACATCGATATGCAAAGCATTGCGTGAGCCTATATCGACGGGGACTGGTGCTGGTGCTACCCCAGGATTTGACGGTGGTACACCGGCGATTGAGCTTGTTGCAGTGTTCTCTCCATGGAACTCAAGACCATTGTTTCCATGTGCATTTGTTGTGTTAGACATTTTGACCTGAAACCAAAGAATCTTGGATAAGAAAAAGTGTGAAAAATAACTTAGAGAACTAGCACTAAAACAATCACTATAATTTTTAGCCCCACAGTGGGCGCCAAACTGTTTTACCTTGAAAATGGTTTTAACAATTATATTTGATTGGTGGTTCTAAAAATATGTGATTTATTTTAATACTAGTTAATAATCAAGAAGTAGTAAATGTAAGTAAGGAAAATGAGATAAGCAAACCAAGGTTGTCACAAGGCTGGGGCCTCGAGCTCACTGGGTTGGGAACCTCGAGGTCAGATTATAACATTAAATGAAGAACACTAAAATAAAGAACAATGAAGCTGGGAGACAGTGTTGAGCACGAAAAAAGCAGAGAATGTTCTATTGCAGTCAATGTTGTGTATTACAAGAATGATCGGGGTCCCCTTTATATAGGAGGGGTGAATCCCAACATAGTACATATCTAATTATGACGAAGAAAGGCTATCGGTACATCTGTATAACGGCCTAATACTGACTTGTACTATCTCTTGCAGACCTTATCAGCTCTGACCACGTGTCTTTGGGAGTTTCCCGCCTTTCCATGACGATCATCGATTTTATACTGCTTCAAGGTAGGTCGTGATGGGACTTCGATGTACTCTCTTGAGGTATGCACTTCGGGGTCGGACTTCAAACTCTACTTCGAGCCTCGCGAGATCAGTCTTGGAATGCCATAGAGGTCCCGATATCGGGGTCCCCGGTATCAACCATATACAAGCATAATCATAGGCAGGAAGCAAGTATAGAACAAGTTTCACATGAAGGTTTTAACATGACAGTCTAATAAGAATATGGTTACAAATAGCATAACAACAAACTAGTGGCACAGTTTGGCCAACCTATCATTTGGTTGAACATGAAACTTAACATGATGAGCATTCATCATAGCACAATTATTCCAAAGAAACTTATGGTTAGTAAAAGAACAAATCAGCTATACATTAACATGACAAGCAGCTCATGACTCCTGTCAGTCGATCACACATAAGAGAAGAGGTGGAATATTTATCCCAGAAGTCTCAGGCAATGCTAGAGACCACATGCTTGACAAGAAAGGAATACAATCGTTAGAGTTACAGATAGCAAAGAAACATATTTAGGTTAGATATTAAACTATATTGTAACATGGGATGGTCAGGGATCAATTTGCAAGGTAACACTAAAATACCTATAAATAGTTCAGTAGAAGGAGACTTACTAAGGAAAATTCTAGGCATGCATTAATTCCATAGGAGTTTCAGTACAAATGTTCAAAGTGAGGAATGAGAAAGGGTTCGATACTAAATGGTCAATGTAGGAATTTAAGCATACATAAACACGACAACATCAACATAACAACCTGGAATTCTTCCAAAATAACTAAACATGAATGAACATATGCAAACTTATACAAGTTCTCATGAAGGATTGTACAAGAAATTCAAAGCAAGGTCGGCACAATATCATATTGGCTTAGAAAGGTCCACATAACACAGATATTCAGAAGCATGAACACAAACATGGAAGAAATATAGTTGCGAGGGTTTGAACACTTACCGGTTTGCAGATTTAACAACAAATAGAGGAGGATCACCAAGTTCCAGTATAAAAGTAATAAAAAGAGCAAAAACTCCAAACCCTAGTGCGTCAAGGTTCACAGGAGCTTCGAACGGAACCCGAGTAGTGCTCGCACTAGGAAGGTAAATAGCGAGGATTTTGGTGGCCTTGGCTTTCAACTGGCCAAGCGCCAAAGTTTCAGAATAATATAGAACAAGTGAGAGTGAGAGAATAACAATTATTCCGGTGATTAAAGTCCGTCCAAAAAGGGAATTGGGGAGGGGTTTATATAGTAATAGAAATTGAATAAACAAACAAGGAAACACTGTAAAATCAAACATAATAAAGAAAATTATAGCATGCAGAATCAAATTAGAATAAAATTAGGGGGAAAATTAGGCAAACCCTAATTTATGATGGAAAACAAAAATAGTCAAAGAATCTCAGTGAATCGGACCCGTATAATCTCGCCATGAATGTATATAGACGAAAAATCGTCTGAATCTTGAGGAACCAGTGATCAGTTCTCTTGATTCGGAAGATTTGTACTTGAAAAAAAAAAAATCAAGTCATATATAATACCATAGTATTGTAAGGAACAACGAGATAATACCTAAAAGGTAAGTGAATGATGGTAGGAATCCATGAATTAATCGGATTCGGAGAAGGTTGGTGAAGGCGGCTTGGGTTTCTGAAATAGGGAGGAGGAGAGACGAGGGAAATGGGGTGACAGTCTCAGGAAAATGAGGACTAGGGTTTATGGTTGGATAATTAAAAGTTGTAGGGTTGTTGTGGGCCATTGATTTTGAGAGATCAACGACAAAGATTAAAAATCGAGTGGGGCGGGTTGGTTTAAAGGGTCGCGATCGTGTTGGGTTAAAAGGATCGTTTGGTTTGGGCTAAAGGGATTGGGCCGAGAATTTGGGATCTCTGGGCCAGTGATTTGGGTTTGTTTGGTCTGAAAATTATCTCAAAATTGGGCTACAAATTTAATACACGAAATTCATCCAAAAAAATAATAAAAATGATTAGTAGATAATAAAAAATATTATTTATGCAGTAAATACTTAAAAATAATACTTAATATTATAATAATATCAAAAATACTAATTTAGTATAAAAATATAATAAATACGAGCATGTATAGAATATAGGTTGTTATTGCATGATTAAGTAAATAGCTCAAAAGTACAAGTATAAGTTTGTGAAATGAATTAAAAATATGTTAAACATACATGTCGGTGTAAATAAAAAATTTGGATGATTAATTCATCACAAAATAATTTTAAAGGACAGTTAATAATATTTGAACAATTTAAATGCAAGAAAATCAGTTTTAAAGCTTTGAAAATTATGAAAAATATTGAAAGTACTTATACAACTGTCGCGCCCTCTTTTTCTTCACGAGTTAGGTACGGAGAGATCGAGTTTATGACATTCCGGACAACTCCATAAAGTAAGAGGTTTAAGGAAGAGTCGCCACCTAACGATTTTTATGGCGCGTTAGGGCACCTAGAGTTGAGAACTCATGAACTAGTTCGCGTTACCAGAGATTGGGTAAGGGCTTGAAATTATCCTAAGGGGAAGGTGTTAGACACCCCTCAAGACCCACAACTGTGGGTACCAGCCAATAAGTTTTGTGAATTTGGACGGTGAGCAAATAACAAGTAAGGTTCATATAAGAGGGATTTAAAACAAGTTTAAAAAATCTTTAAAGGTTTTTGAGTAACACAAACATTTGAAAGGAATTGTCCTAGGTTTAAGATAATACGGATCACTTCAATGCAATACCTGGTATGTCACACCTCGAGGAGGCGGCTACACGTGGTATTAGCGCACCGGTCATCATATTCGTATTCTACCCTTCCCACCCCGTAAGGTTATTTAAAGCGCATGTTGGCTACGAAAGCTTATTGCGTGCCATTACCCGTCCCATCCTATGAGTCCTGGAGGGTGATTAGGACCACTAATCCTACAATTTGAGTGATAGGATGGACATCCTAGGTTTAAAGGATAAAATATTAGGCGACAAGCATAACAAGTAAGACTTCACATATGAAGGAACACATAGGGAAAAATAAAGGCCCATAGATACCTCCACAAGTAGACATATAATTGGCACGTCTCAAACACACTTAAAGCCTCAATGATAAGAGTTTAAAACATGAATTTTAGGATAAAACAGTAAAAACAGTAAATCAAAAGAATCTAATTTAAAAAAAAAAAAAAAAACTTAATGAGGGCAAAGGTTTTGATTGAGACTGAATGATTCAAAAATAACTGATTTGCAGATATATCGCAATAAGAGATAATGGTATGAACTTAGAAGTGCAGTGTTTTAAAGCATTCAAGAAAACATAGCGGAAAATCATTTGAGCCCATTTTTGGGAGTAAAGTAGTGATAAGTGACTGGAGCAGCAGCAAACTTAGGAGTAGATAGTGATTAAAGCTTTAGTAAACATAGATGAAAGTTATTAAAGCATTGGTTTGAAATGATTTCTTAAAGATAAGTAAATAAACACAGTGGCTCAACACAAAGTAACAGGTATTAGTGTTCAAAGAAATGTAGTAAAAGAGCAGTAAAATGGTATCAAACATAGTGACTTTGA